>MDKI01056941.1:0-14928 GCA_005239505.1 Nicotiana paniculata | reverse complement strand
AACACCTAAAATGCACGGTATATAATGCTAAAAATCATGAATTCTAGCCACGCATCAGTTACATTGGCACAGATTCATCCGTACTTTTGGCGGATAGTGCTAATGATGAGGTATTCCACCGAAAAGGCCGAGCTTGAATTTACCCTGAGCCACCTCATTAGGTTATATCAGCCCAAGAATTTTGTCGAGGTCTGATTGTGTTGCGACGTCGATCCACAGGGCCTTTTATTTCCAGTGATGACGATGACCGAAATGGGGGATGGATGAGTTGGTTTGTTCGGGTGAGGGTTATCAACATCATTCCAATGGAGTTCCTGCCTTTTCCCAAAAAATGGAACTTTAAACGTAAGCACCATGTTGTGCCTTAGTGTCTTTCCTCTTATCAACTTGTAAGAGTATTTCTTGTTCTCTTTTTTAGCGGTCTCGTGGATGCCCGGGGAGGTCCTCGATCTTGCGGACTGGACTCGGAAGTTGGTGGCTTCCTCGAGATATGATGAGGGAAAATAACGTGATCTCTCGAGGGGCAGATGGGAAGAAAAGCACCACGGTATGAGTTGCGTGGTATCCCTTTTGATGATTGTTACCTTTTGTGTGTACTAACTCTGATTCCATAGGTGTTGGTGGGTTCTATGAGATGAGGTCGTGGCCCCTCGAGGAGAGGGAAAATCCGATGGAGGACAATAATAAAAAAAGATCCCATATAGACGAGGACATTTTTCATGAGGCGGGGCCTTCTCGGAGGCAAAAAAAGATGTTGTTGCTGAAGAGATTTTTATATACGTCAGCCATTCTATGGACATCGGCTCCCCTAGCGACGATTATTCTTTCTCTACGGCCCGGGTCGGGGCCTTTCCGAGGTTGCCAGTTCTGCCAGGCCTAGGATTTCTAATTTCGAATAAGGGGTTCCCCGAGAGAGAGAAAGCAAAAGTCCTCCACCATCGTCTGCTTCTGCCCTCAAAGGTACTTCGATGGATGCTCGAGACCAAGGGCCGCTCGGGCCAATTAAGGTTTCGAGTGAGCATACCTCTATTGTGAGCGGTTCAGCTGAGGCCGACGGGGTGAAGCCGGTAGATGTATGTTCAACTTTTACGGAGGCCTAGCGGCTCAGTTCCGAGGTGAGTTCTGATCGGCCTTGATGGCTTTTTATCTATGAATATTCATTCTTTGGACTGAAGTTTTTCTTTTGCAGGTCTTTGACAAACTCAAGGCGAACTGCTTTGGTGTGAGGCCTGATTTCGAGAAGCTTCGGGTAAGAAAAGATCTCTCAAGCTTCTTTAAAATGAGAAGACAAGAGAGTTGATACATCTTCGGGTGGAGATGAATTAGAGTCGGATTTGTGAAGGAAAACTCGAGCGTCAGGTATTTCTTACCTCGAAGGGGTATGTGCCTCCTTTCTCGCTTTTCGGAATTAACACTTTGGTGCTTCAGTTGCAGGAAAAAACAGAAGTGTTGGAGCGCCTTTGGGCGAGCTCGGGCAAGTTAGGTCTGAATGCCAAGCATTGAAAGCGTAGGTAGGCGTGCATGTTGCACCACAAAAGAATGCTTTGGCCAAGGTTGCTGCCCTCGAGATGCAACTACGCAATGCCCGGGAAGATAGCTCAATTTAATCGAGCATGATTTCAAAGCTCGAGGCTGATCTTCTAAATACGAAGGTAGAGGTTGTGGATGCTCGGGCCGAAGCTGAGGTAGCTCGAGCGAAAGCCGATAAGAAGGTGGTCGTTTACTTGAATGACATTGTCAATACACGGGCTGAGCTGAGATGAGCTTTCAACAAAGAGAGGAGGAGCAATGAGTACACCAGATGTAAGTCCCGGAGGGAGACCCTCGAGGAGATACATGCCAGGGGCTTTGACCTCTCGGAATAGATAAAGCAGGCCGAGGCGGATGAGATCAATGCCTAGTTTTTCCTTTCTTCTTGAGCTAATGACGATACTTAAAGGCCGTCGTGGGAGATGGTCTAAGGGGCCTTTGATGGAGCTGGTCCGAGGGGCCTTTTATGGAGCTGGTCCCGAGAGTAGAATAGATTTTATGCTTTGTTGTTTGCATAAAACTCCAGTGGGGGCGTTGTAAATATGTATTTGTAATACACATGCACACACACACAAACACACACACACACACACACACATATATATATATATATATATATATATGAAATATTCTTTTATTTGATTTGCATGTTGGTAGTTAGCCTGGTGAATTTGGAGTTTGAGATAAAACCCTTGGGGTTATAAATTGGCCCTGAGGCTCTCTTAATCTAGCGACTCAGACTCTTATGCTTTACTTCGGTACAACCTTCGTTGTAGCTCGCGACATGGGCCCTTACACATTTTTGGCCCTGAGGCGCTTTAGTGAACCGTATCGCGCTTAGTTTCTGAGTCGGGTTTTGAGTCAAGCTCAACGGCCCTCAGGTTTTCAAATTTGGCCCGAGGCGCTTCATGTTAGTATGACCTATAGCTGGCGACTCGGGATCTTACGCATAAGGTCGATACAACTTGTAATGTAGCGGGCGACTCATGCTATTATGTTTTTTTGGCCCTGAGGCACTTTAGTTAACCGTATCTGGCTTAGTCTTCGAGTCGGGTTTTGACTCGAGCTCAACGACCCTCACATTTTCAAATTGGCCCTGAGGTGCTTAGTGTCAGCATGACCCATAGCTGGCGACTTGGGCTCTTACGTAAGGTCGATACGATTAGCTAGCGACTTGGGCTCTTACGCTTTAAGCTGGTACAACCTTTAATGTAGCGGGAGACTTGGGCTCTTACGCTTTAGGTTGGTACAACCTTTAATGTAGCGGGCGACTTGCGCTCTTACGCTTTAGGTTGGTGCAACCTTTAATGTATTGGGAGATTTGGGCTCTCACGCTTTATGTTGGTGCAACCTTTAATGTAGCGGGCGACTTGGGCTCTTACGCTTTAGGATGGTACAACCTTTAACCGTTTCTTTTCGATGTTTTTTTGAACTAAACAGCGGACTATGATTTATGGCAACGGTCGGACGTCTCCGAGTTGCGTTAGTCTTGCCGGAGCCTTATGATGGTGGTCATTGTGTTTGGCCTTTTAGTCCTTGAATGAGATAGCCATGGCGTCTATATCGAAGGTATGCCTTTTTGGTCTTAGAAGTTCGATATATAACCTTGACTTTGATATGGGGTTTATGCCTGTTTTAAGGTCTTACAAACTTGTACATGCGTTGCTTGAGGTCTTACAGTTTTGATGTTGCCTATTAGAGGGCTTATGAGTTCGAAGTTCCCGGCCCAGGGATCTTACGACTTCGAGTTAAATAGCTTGATGAGCCGACAGTCGGGGCAGTCCCCGAGTCAGAAGTGAGGTTGCCTCGATGATATGCTGTTGATATTTCCTCGTGGAGGGTTTATGAGTTCGAATTTTCCTACACTAAGTTCTTACGGATTCGAGTTTTGGTGACTCGGTAGAGTGACTGTCGACGACAATTCCTGTGTGCTTGCTAAATTTTTGGCCCTGGGGATGTCTCTTGTAAAAAGGGCAAATTTTTTTGATGTGCGAAATGTTTTGATGATAGAAGGTACTTCTCTGATTATTTGGTACAAGTACACAAGTTTTTGCCATCGAGGGTTTGATTATTCTATACGTACACAGTTCATTCCACCATTTGGTCCGATACATCATTTTCATGTTGAGACCCTCTTCGGCATATTTCAGTGATCTCCTAGGGGATGCCCCTCAGTATTCGAGGTTGATTGCAGAGAAGCCGTGAATACTTGGTGAGTTCTCCTTAGGTAGCATATGTATTTTGACTCGTTAAAAACCTCATAGGTAAAACCTATTTGGGATAAAATCCGATACGGGGGAAAAAGAGTTCAACGCATGCTTTCAAACCTAAGGCGTTCGAGCCGAGAGGTGCTTTGACTCCTTTCAATCGAACACCTGCACGCAGGTTAGCGTATAGTGTAAAAGAAGAAGGGATAGGGTTGTACTTTAGCTGCGATGGAGCTTGATCCTTGATACACTTTAGTTATCAGTTCCTAGGACGATGCACGATCCTTCATTTGTTCCTACGAGGATGTAGTTTTGATTGTTACTTGGTTGTTTGCTTGTTTTTGGGTCCTTCGATGTAGAAGGTGTTGGTGCCACATCATGTACTGCAACATTTCTCTTGATGCGTGCTGCTCTTCGTATACTATTTTTACTCCATACTTTGTAGGGAACTTCATCATTTGGTGAAGGGTTGACGGCACTGCCCTCATATTGTGGATCCATGTCCTTCCAAGCAATGCGTTGTACCTCATGTCACCTTCGATGACATGAAACTTTGTATCTTGAATTATGACGGCTACGTTTACCGGGAGGATGATTTCTCCTTTCGTTGTTTCGCTTTCCATGTTGAACCTATTGAGAAATCGAGAGGCGGGTATGATCTGCTCGAGCAACTCGAGTTGCTCTACCACCCTTGACCGAATTATGTTGGCCGAGCTACCTGGATCCATGAGCAAACGTTTAATTTGAAATTTATTGAAAAGTAAAGAAATTACATGTGCCTTATTGTGAGGTTGAAACAAGGTCTCGATGTCCTCTTCGCTGAATGAAAGGGTGTCTTCAGTTATGTAGCTCTGAGTTTGTTTTTCCCTGATGATAGATACTTTCTTTTGTTTAAAATGGGTTCCTGAGGGACGTCGAATCCACTAATAATTATGATGATGACATGTCATGGTTCATCCATATTATTTTTCTTATTTTCCTCGCTTTCTCGAAATTGATTTTTAGCTCGGTCGCTGAGGAATTCTTGAAAGTACCCTTTGCTGATCAGTTGGGCCAACTCTTCTCGAAGCTGTCTGCAATCTACGGTCCTATGACCGTGGGTATCATGATATTCGCATATCAAGTTGGCTCTCCTTTGTGGAGGATCTGATAACACGTGGTCTCAGCCACCTGGTGTCCCTGATTTTGCTAATGGCCGATATGATGTCTGATCGAAGTTGGAGTTGTATTCAGATAGCCAGGGTGCCTCTACCGGCCATGCATGCCTGTCAAACCCCACTTTACTCATGAGTCTCCGAGGATTCTGTCCTCGGTCCATCCTTGGGTCACTTCGAGGCACGTTCCGTCTCGGGATGTTTCTCCGATTTTCTACGTAAGGTTGATATCTTTCTTTGTTTGGCCTTGGCTCTCTTTATGGTAGACTCGATTCCTTTGATAAGCTTCTGCTAGGATACACTGAGCCCGAGGGGGCTTCCAATTTGTCTTCCTCGACCATGATCTTCGACTGGTAGCTATTGTGCACATCTGCCCAAACTATGGCAGGGTACTCGATCAAATTCTGATTCAGCTGCTTCAAAGCTATCGAGCTTCGCTCATTCAAGCCCTGAGTGAAAGCTTGTACTGCCCAATCGTCGAAGACTTGTGGCAATTCCATCCGTTCCAATTGAAAATGGAACAAGAACTCCCTTAACATCTCATTCTCCCTTTTCTTGATTTTGAAAACATCATATTTTCTCGTAGAGACTTTGATGGCACCAGCATGTGCTCTCAAAAAGGAGTCTTCCATTATGGTAAATGAATCTATCGAGCTCGGGGGTAGGTTATGGTACCACATCATGGCCTATTTGGATAGTGTTTCTCCGAATTTTTTCAATAGAACAAATTCAATCTCTTCCTCTCTCAGGTTATTGCCTTTCACATCACAAGTGTAGGTCGTGATGTGCTAATTGGGGTCCGAAATTCCGCTCTACTTCGGGAGATCGTGCATTCTGAATTTCTTCGGGATAGGCATCGAAGCTGCACTTGACGGAAATGGCTTTTGCACGAACTTTTTTGAATCTACACCATTAAGCACCGGGGGTACGCCTAGGATCTGATCAACCCTCGAGCTGTAGGTCTCCACTTCTTTGTCGTTAGCCTCTATATTCTTTTTGCCCGACTCAATCCTTTTTGTGAGGTCTTCGAGCATTTTCATAACGGCAGAGTCGGCTGCTGACCCATTATTGCTCAATCTTTCTGGTATTTGTTCGACTCGAGGAGCCGTACCTAGTGGTGCTGTGCTTGGGGTTCTTTGATGGCTTAGTAGCTGAGCAATAACCACCTGTTGTGCTTTCAACATTTCAAAAATAACATGAAGGCTAACTTCCCTTCCCCTTTGAGCAGGGGTTCCTTGTGCTTCACGCTGGTCTCTTTCACGAACGCTTCCGTCTGCATGATAGTTCATATCAACATGTTAGGCGTTGCGCGAACCTTCATTGTCAGGAATTTGCACTGGTTTCCCCTCAGGGTTTTGTGGTGGCATACCGGCACCTGAAGCAGCTGCGCCGTTTTCTCCGTGGCCCTCAGGACCGTTGTTTTCATGTGCGTTTACTGAGTTAGACATTTTTCAACCTGAAATTGAAGATTCTTGGGCAAGAAAAAGTGTGAAGAAACACTTGTGTTTTTGGAAAACCAGCACTAAAACAATCACAATTATTTTTAGCCCCACAGTGGGCACCAAACTGTTTACTGTGAAAATGGTAATTACAATTAAATTTGATGTGTGGTTCTAAAAATATGTGATTTATTTTAATACCATTTGTTAGGAAATAGATACTAAATGTAGGTGAATAAAGTTCAATAATGATAAAGGGAAGAAGAGATACTGAGACCGAGCTACTGGGGGATGGGGTCTCAAGTTGATTGAAATAGGGCCTCAAGGTCGAGCTCGAGAGCTTGATGGAGAGTGAGCGATGAGGGATTAACTACTCAATAGTCCTTCAAAATGGCCTCTTTTTTATCAATAATAAACAATAAATGAAGAACTATAAATTAAACATAATAAATGAGAGCAATAAATCAATGGAATAATTGTAGAGAATGTTTAAGTTACAGAGCAGAGGGTGTTGCTGTTCTTCTATTGAATATCATGTATCTTACAAAGTGACAAGGGTCCCCTTTATATAAGAAGGGGAATCCCAAAATAGTACATGTGTAATAATTACAAGGAAATATAGCTAGTATACTATTTAATGTAAAGAGAAATGTCCGGTACAACCATCTAATCCCACGATATGGGCGTGTACTATCTTGTGTACTTTGTCAGCTTTAACCACATGCCCCTTGAGGATTTCCCGCCTTTTCATGTCGAACCTTGATTTGTGCTGCCTCAATGCCGAGCTCGGGCCTTCGACCATTCATCTTCATCGAAGTGGCCATGAAATCGGGCTCTCCGATTTTAGCCGTGTACAAAATACCCTATAGATTACGAGATATGAGTCTGCGAAGTCAGACCTGAGTAACATATATTTTATTCTTTGCGAACGCAAGAATCTCTTCACAAACACAAAGAATAAAATCCCATAAGCCAAATCCTTTTTCACGAACACAAGAGGATCCTCGCGAACGCTAAGAACAACACCAGGCACCGGCATCACCTATTGCAAAACAGCCTGAAATGGTCTGAAATCACCCCAAAACACACTCGAGTCCTATAACATAACACGGACCTGCTCGAGGCCTCAAATCACATCAAACAACATCAAAATCATGAATCGCACGCCAATTCAAGCTTAGTGAACTTTAGAACTTTAAAATTCTATATTCGATGTCGAAACCTATCAAATCACGGCCGATTGACCTAAAATTTTGCACACAAGTCACATTCGAGATTATGGACCACTTCTGGTCAAACTTCTCAAAAAAATTCAAATTTCTAACTTTCGCCAAATAAGATCAACGGTCTTAGTCTCCGAGTCGGGTTTTGGCTCGAGCTCAATGACCCTCAATTTTTAAGTTGGCCTGGAGGCGCTTTGTGTTGGTATAACCTGTAGATGACGATTCGGGCTGTTATGCGTAAGGTCGATATGACTTTTAATGTAGAGTGCGACTTGGGCTCTTATGATTTTTTGGCCCGGATGTGCTTTAGTTAACCATATCAATCTTAGTCTCCGAGTTGGGTTTGGGCTCGACCTCAACTGCCCTCAAGTTTTAAACTTGGCCAGGAGGCGCTTTGAGTCGGTATGACCTTTAGCTGGCGACTCGGGCTCTTACACGTAAGGTCGATACGACCTTTAATTAGCAGGCGACTCGGGCTTTGCGCTTTTTAGGCCCGGAGATGCTTTAGTTAACCGTATTGGCTTAGTCATCGAGTCGGGTTTTGGCTCGAGATCAACGGCCCTCAGGGTTTCAATTTGGCCTGGAGGTACTTTGTGTCGGTATGACCTGTAGCTAGTGACTCGGGCTCTTACGTGTAAGGTTGATACGACTTTTAATATAGCGGGCGACTCAGGCTCTTACGCTTTTTTGGCTCGGAGGTGCTTTAGTTAACCGTATCGGGCTTAGTCTCCGAGTCAAGTTTCAGCTCGAGCTCAACGGCCCTCAGGTTTTCAACATGGCCCGGAGGCGCTTTGTGTCGGTATGACCTGTAGCTGGTGACTCGGGTTCTTATGTGTAAGGTCGATACGACTTTTGATGTAGCGGGCGACTCGGGCTCTCACGCGTATTTGGACCGGAGGCGCTTTACTTAACTGTATCTGGCTTAGTCACCGAGTCAGGTTTCGGCTCGAGCTCAATGACCCTCAGGTTTTCAACTTGGCCTAGAGGCGCTTTGTGTCGGTATGACCTGTAGCTGGTGACTCGGTCTCTTATGCATAAGGTCGATACAACTTTTGATGTAGCGGGTGACTCGCGATCTTACGCATTTTTGGCCCGGAGGCTCTTTAGTTAACCATATCGGGCTTAGTCTCTAAGTCGAGTTTCGGCTCGAGCTCAACGGCCCTCAGGTTTTTATCTTGGCCCAGAGGCGCTTTGTGTCTATATGACCTGCAGCTGGCTGCTCGGGCTCTTACACGTAAGGTCGATACGACTTTTAATGTAGTGGGCGACTCTAGATATTTCACTTTTTTTGCCCGGAGGTGCTTTAGTTAACCATATCGGGCTTAGTCTCTAAGTCGGTTTCGGCTCGAGCTCAACGGCCCTCAGGTTTTGAACTTTGCCCGGAAGTGCTTTCTATTGGTATGACCTCTAACTGGCTACTCAGGCTCTTCTACGTAAGGTTGATATGACTTTTAATGTAGAAGGAGACTCAGGCTCTTACGCTCTTTTGGCCCGGAGGTGCTTTAGTTAACCGTATCGGGCTTAGTCACCTAGTCTTGTTTTGGCTCTAGCTCAACGGCCCTCAGGTTTTCAACTTGGCCGGGAGGTGCTTTGTGTCGATATGACCTGTAGCAAGAGACTCGGGCTCTTACACGTAAGGTTGATACGAGTTTTAATGTAGCGGGCGACTCGGGCTCTTACACGTAAGGTTGATACGAGTTTTAATGTAGCGGGCGACTCGGGCTCTTACGGTTTTTTGATTGGTACATCCTTTGATGTAGCAGGCGACTTGGGCTCTTACGCTTTTAGGTTGGTACAACCTTTGATGTAGCGGGCGACTTGGGCTCTTTTGTTTTTACGTTGGAGAAACCTTTGATGTAGCGGGCGACTTCGGCTCTTACGCTTTAGGTTGGCACAACCTTTAATCGGTACTTTTTGATGTATTTGAAGTAATTGGAGGTGTGTGATTTAATGGAAACAGTCGGACGTCTCCAAATTGTGTTAGCTTTGCCGGACCTTATGCGTAAGAGCCCGAATCGCCAGCTACAGGTCATATCGAAACAAAGCGCCTCCGGGCTAAGTTGAAAACTCGAAGGCCGTTGAGCTTGAGCCGAAATCCGACTCGGAGACTAAGCCCGATACGGTTAGCTAAAGCGCCTCTAAGCCAAAAAAGCGTAAGAGCCCGAGTCGCCTGCTACATTAAAGGTCGTATCGACCTTATGCGTGAGAGCTCGAGTCACCAGCTACATGTCATACCGACACAAAGCTCCTCCGAGCTAAGTTTAAAACCTGAGAGCCGTTGAGCTCGAGTCCAAACCCGACTCGAAGAGTAAGACCGATAAAGTTAACTAAAGCACTTCTGGACCCAACAAGTGTAAGATCATGAGTCGCCCGCTACATTAGAAGTTGTATTGACCTTACGTATAAGAGCCCGAGTCGCCTACTATAAGTCATACCTACAGAAAGAGCCTTTGGGCCAAGTTGAAAACCTGAGAGCCGTTGAGCTCGAGCCGAAACCTGACTCGGAAACTAAGCCCGATACGGTTAACAAAAATGCCTCCGAGTCAAAAAAGCATAAGAGCCCGAGTCGCCCGCTACATTAAAAGTCGTATCGACCTTACGCGTAAGAGCCCGAGTCGCCAGCTACAGGTCATACCAACACAAAGCGCCTTCGGGCTAAGTTGAAAACCTGAGGGCCGTTGAGCTCGAGCCGAAACCCGAATCGGAGACTAAGCCCGATACGTTTAACTAAAGCGCCTCCGGGACAAAAAAAAGTAAGAGCCCGAGTCGCCCGCTACATTAAAAGTCGTATCGGCCTTACGCGTAAGAGACCGAGTAACACGCTACAGGTCATACTGATACAAAGCGCCTCCAGGCCAAGTTCAAAACCTAATGGCCGTTGAGCTCGATCCGAAACCTGACTCGAAGACTAAGACTGATACGGTTAACTAAAGCGCTTGCGGGCAAAAAAGGCGTAAGATCCCGAGTCACCCCCTACATTAGAAGTCGTATCGACCTTATGTGTAAAAGCCCGAGTCACCAGCTACAGGTCATACAAACTCAAAGCACCTCCGGGCCAAGTTGAAAACCTGAGGGCTGTTAAGATCGAGCTGAAACCCGACTCGGAGACTAAGCCAGATACGCTCATGAGTTAGAAGTTTCCTTCCCTAAGGTCTTACGTCTTTGAGTTTTATAGCTTGATGAACCGACTTTCGGTGACAGTCCCCGAGTTGGAATTGGTGTTACCTAGAGGAGGGCTTATGAGCTCGAAGTTACCTACCCTGAGGTCTTACGGCTATGAGTGTTTGGCGACTCGGTGGAGTGACTGTCGAGGACAGTTCATGTGTGCTTGATAATTTTTTGGCTTTGGGGCTATATCTTGTGAAAAATACAAACTTTTTTGATGTGCAAAATGTTTTAACAGATGGTATTTATCTGATTATTTGGTACAAGTATACATGTTTTTTCCATCGAGGGTTCGATTATTCTACGCAGATACGGTTCATTCGACCGTTTGATCCGATACATCATTTTCCTGTCGAGACCCTCTTTGGCATATTTCAGTGCTCTCCTCGGGGGATGCCCTATCGAGGTTGATCAAATAGAATCCTTGGATACTTGGTGAGTTCTCCTTAGGTAGCATATGGAGGTTGCCTCGTTAAAAACCTCTCCGGTAAAACCCTTTTGAGATAAAATTCGATGTGAGGGAAAAAAGTGCAACACATGCTGTAAAACCTAAGGCCTTCTAGCTCGGGGTGCTTTTGACTCCTTTCAATCGAACACATGCACGCAGGTTAGCGTATAGTGTGAAAGGAAATGGGATAGGCTTGTACCTTAGCTGTGATGGCGTTCGAGCCTTGATACGCTTTGGTTATCAATTCCGAGGATGCGGAACAATCCTTTGTTTATTCCTACGAGGATGTAGTTTGTGATTGTTACTTGTTTGTTTGCTTTTTTTGTCACCTTCGACGTAGAAGGTTTCGCTACCACGTCGTGCACTGCGAACATCTCTTTTTCTGCATGCTGCTCTCCATATACTATTTTTACTTCATCCTTCGTAGGCAACTTCATCATTTGGTGAAGGGTTGATGGAACCGCCCTCATGTCACCTTCGATGACATGAAACTTGGTGTCCTGAATTGTGCCGGCCACATTGAATGGGAGGACGATTTCTTCTTTCTTTGTTTCTCTTGCCATCTTTAACCCATTGAGGACTCCAGAGGCGGGTATGATCTGGTCGAGCAACCCAAGTTTCTCTAACACCCTCAACCGAATTATGTTGGTCGAGCTACCTGGATCTACGAGCACACATTTAATTTGAAATTTATTGAAAAGAAAAGAAATTACCAGTGTGTCATTGTGAGGTTGAGACAAGGTCTCGATGTCTTCTTCGCTAAATGAAAGGGTGTCTTCAGGTATGTAGCTCTGAGTTTGCTTTTCCCCGGTGATAGATACTTTTGTTTGCTTAAAAATGGGTCCTTTAGGGATGTCAACCCCACTAGTAATCATGTGGATGACATGTCGTGGTTCTTCTGTTTCATTTTTCTTGTTTTACTCTCTTTCCCGAAATTGATTTTTAGCTCAGTCGCTGAGGAATCCTCGAAGGTACCCTTTGCTGATCAGTCGGGCCACCGCTTCTCGAAGCTGTCTGTAGTCTCCGATCCTACGACCATGGGTATCGTGATATTCACATATCAAGTTGGGTTTCCTTTGTGAACGATTTGATAGCAGGGGTCTCGGCCACCTGGTGTCCCTAATCTTGCTAATGGCCGATACGATGTCTGAATCATCGATGTTGAAGTTGTATTCAGATAGCCGGGATGCCTCTACCGGCCTTGCATGCTTGTCGAATCCCGCTTTGCTCACGAGTCCCCGAGGATTCTGTCCTTGGTCCATTCTTGGGTCACTTTGAGGTATGTTCCGTCTAGGGATGTTTCTCCGATTTCTATGTATGAATGATATCTTTCTTTGTTTGGCGTTGGCTCTCTTTCTGAAAGCCGTGATTCCTTTGCAACACCTCTGTTAGGATACACCGAGTCGGATGGGGCTTCCAACTGGTCATCCTCGACCCTAATCTTCGACTGGTACCTGTTGTAAATTCTGCTTCAACAATTACAAAGCTATTGAGCTTTGCTCATTCAAGCCTTGAGTGAAGGGTTGCACCGCCCACTCATCGAAGATTGGTGGTAATTCCATTCGTTACAATTGAAAGCGGGACACGAACTCCCTTAACATCTCATTCTCCCTTTGCTTGATTTTGAAAACATAAGATTTTCTTGTAGCGACCTTGATGGCACCAATATGCGCTTTCACAAAAGAGCCCGCCATCATGGGAAATGAATATATCGAGTTCGGGGGCAGGTTATGATACCATATCATGGCCCCTTAGGATAGTGTTTCTCAAAAAAATTTCAATAGAACATATTCAATATCTTCGTCTCTCAGGTCGTTCCCTTTCACAGCACAAGTGTAGGCAGTGATGTGCTCATTGGGGTCCAAAATTCTGCTGTACTTTGGGAGATCGGGCAATCTGAATTTATTTTGGATAGGCATCGGAGCTGCACTTGACGGAAATGGCTCCTGCACGAACTTATTTGAATCCACACCCTTTAGGATCGGGGATGCGCCTGTGATTTGATCGACCCTTGAGGTTTAGGTCTCCATTTTTTAGTCGTTAGCCTCTATCTTTTTTTCTCCTAATTCAATCCTTTTTGCAATGTCTTCGACAATTTTCATAATGGAGGGATCGGCTGCTGACCCATTATTGCTCGATCTTTCTTGTGCCTATTCAACTCGAGGAGCCGTTTCTAGCGGTGCTGTGCTCGGGGTTCTCTGATGGCTTTGCAGCTGAGCAATAGCCACCTATTGTGCCTGCAACATTTCAAAAATAACATGAAGGCTAACTTCCTTTTTCCTTTGAGCAGGGGTTCCCTGTGATTCACGATGGTCTCCTTCACGAACGCTTCCGTTTGTATGAGAGTTCACATCGACATGTTGAGTGTTGCGTGAGATTTCATCGACAAGAATTTTCACTGATGCCCCTTCAGGGTTTTGTGGCGGCACACCGGCACTTGAGGCAGCTGCGATATTCTCTTTGTGGTCCTCAGGGCCGTTGTTTCCATGTGCGTTTACTGAGTTAGACATTTTCTCACCTAAAAGTTAAGATTCTTGGGCAAGAAAAGTGTGAAGGGTAACTTGTGTGTTTAGAAAACCAGCACTAAGATAATCACTATTAGTTTTGGCCCCACGATGGGAGCCAAACTGTTTACCGCAAAAATGGTAATTACAATTATATTTGATTATGTGGTTCTAAAAATATATGATCTATTTTAATACCAATTGCTTAGGCAGTAGATGCTGAGTATGAAGTGAGAAAAAAGAAATAGGAGCGAAAAGAACTAGATTACGCAAACCCGGTGTCGAAGAGGCCAGTCTCGAGGGTATCCGGCAAGGCCTTGAGGTCGAGCTTGAGAAGCTTGACTAGGGGCTATCAATAATTATAAAATAGTTTTGGGAGGCCTTAAGGATGGTCTGTTTATGATCGATAGCAAGTAATACGTACAGAACAATAAATGAAACACAATAAATCAATGAAACAATTGTAGAGAATGTTTAAGTTAGAGAGCAGAGAATGTTGTTATTCTTGTATATTGAATATCATGTGTCCCACAAATGACAATGGACCCCTTTATATAAGATGGGCAATCCCAACATACTACATGTGTAATTATTATTATGAAATACAGCTGGTACAACTATTTATTGTAAAGAGATATGGCTGGTACATCCATTTAATGCCACGATATGGGCTTGTACTATTTTGTGTACTTTTGTCAGCTTTGAGTATATGCCCCTTGGTAATTTCCCGCCTTTCTATGTTGGCCTTCGATATGCACTATCTCAGGGTCGAACACCATCGATATGCAATGCCTTGAGGTGGAGGGCCTTCGATATGGATTGCCTCGAGGTCGACGACCTCCGATGTGGATTACCTCAAGATCGAGGACCTTTGATATGGATTGCTTCGAGGTCGAGGACCTCCGATGTGCCCCTTGATACCAAAATTTGGCCCTTCGAGCCTTCTGGATGTCGAAACAACCGTAAAATCGGGCTCTCCGATTTTAGTCGCATACATCGCACAAGGCCACTTAACATTATGTGTGCCTACACAAAAGAATGTGCAACAAGTGTATTAGTAGTACGTAAATCAACGCGTACCCAGTAAGTATCCAGTCTAACCTCGAAAAAGTAGTGACGAGGGGTCGACTCCGACACATACTATGGGCTATAAATAAGATACCAATGACATAATTAAGCATGGATTACATAAAATGAATGTAAGCTCAATATCATTAAGTAAGTAAACAATTATTTTATAAATAAGAAATTTTCAAAT
>ML353660.1:56287-81415 GCA_005239505.1 Nicotiana paniculata | reverse complement strand
CCAACCCAGATTGAGGATTTTCCATGGTGATGGTATTATTGGGGGATGGTGTCGGTGGTGCAGGTAACGCTGTCGGTAATCCCCTCGCAAATTCTTGCAAAGCTTGGCTCACATACTCTGCAATCATTTGCTTTACTCGATCTTGTTCCACCGTTTGATCATTATTATCATTGTTGTTATTGGATCTTTCTGGGGATTGTTCCCTTGAACCACATGGGGTTCCTGAAGGCGATGGAACTGGGGTTCCATTCCTTTGCTGGCTGTTTTCGTTAGAGTTCGACATAGTTCAGAGTATATCGCTTGAAAAACACACAAGATTATCAGATTCCCGGTAACAGAACCAATTTGTTTAACCAAAGAATAGATCCTTTGACCAAAGCTATTTCTAGGATGAACACGGGTTACTGATAATCAAGTAAATAATACTAAAATAAAGAGAAACGAGTAATAGACAATATTGCTGAAATATAACACTGCAAAGTAGATTATATTCCAAAATCGGATGATCCTTTACAAGATGTATTCCCTTCCCTTATATAGGATATTCCTTGATATAACATATAACTCTTGCTATGATTGCCCATTAATGACTAATTATGAAATTAATGGGGTGTTACAAAGGATAACGATAATTGGGGTACGGTTACATAACGTACGAGTAATCAATGGTGGGTCCTTGAATTTTCATGTAGCTTTGTCCAGATTCATTCTGACCGTGTCTATTCCCTGTTTTGATCAGGTTGAGTGTCATGTGGCTGATGGACTCGATGGTTTATTGATCCGTGCCTCCTTGTTCCGTATCTCTTTATAGAATCACATCCAGCTGTCGCGTTTCTCTTGGTCCACGTATCCGACTGAGTTATCTAGAATCAGTTAACGTGTGAGACTCTTTTTTACCAATACATCACCAACATACTTCCTAAGCATCGAGACATGAAATACCGGATGAACACTCGATAGGCTGAGTGGTAAGGCAAGTCTATAAGCCACCTCTCTAACCTTCTGAAGTACCTCAAAAGGACCAATAAACCGTGGGTTCAACTTTCCTCTCTTTCCGAACCTCATAACACCCTTCATGGGTGATACCTTCAGCAGTACCTTATCTCCTTCCATAAAGGACACATCCCGGACCTTCCGGTCCGCATAACTCTTATGCCTAGACTGTGCCGTGCGAAGTCGCTCCAGAATCAACTTCACTTTCTCTAACACATCCTAAATCAAATCTGTGCCCAATAACTTAGCCTCACCAAGCTCGAACCAACCAACCGGAGATCTACACCTCCTACCATATAAAGCCTCATACGGGGCCATATGAATACTGGACTGGTAGCTGTTATTATATGCAAATCCGCTAGTGGCAGAAACTGATCCGATGAACCACCAAAATCAATCACACAAGCCCGTAAAATATCCTCCAAAATATGAATAGTCTGTTCTGACTGCCCATCGCTCTTAGGATAAAATGCAGTGCTCAACTCTACATCAGTACCCATACCTCTCTGTACGGCCCTCCAAAACTGAGATGTGAACTGAGTACCTCTGTCAGAAATAATAGAAACCAGAACTCCATACAATCGGACAATCTCCTTAATGTAAATACCAGCTAATCGCTCTGAAGTATAAGAAGTACAACAAGAATGAAATGTGCGGACTTGGTCAATCTATCCACAATGACCCAAATAGCATCAAAACCCTTCTAAGTTTGTGGAAGCCCAACTACAAAGTCCATAGTAATCCGCTCCCACTTCCGCTCCGAAATATCTAACCTCTGAAGTAATCCACCTGGTCTCTAGTGCTCATACGTGACTTGCTGGCAGTTGAGACACCATGCTACATACTCAACAATATCTCTCTTCATCCGCCTCCACCACTACTACTATTTCAGATCCTGATACATCTTCGCGGCACCCGGATGAATGGAATACCGCGAGCTGTGAGCCTCTACTAATATCAATTCTAGAAGCCCATCCACATTGGGAACGCAAATACGGCCCTGCATCCTCATCACACCATCATCACCAATATTCACATCCCTGGCATCATCTCGACGGACCCTATCCTGAAGTACTAACAAATGCGGATCATCATACTGCCGAGCTCTAATCTGGTCATGGATAGAAGACCGTGAAGCCATGCTAGCTAATACCCGTGGAGGGTCTGACAAATCCAATCTCACCAACTGACCCGCTAAAGCCTGAACATCAAGTGCTAAAGGTCGCTCTACTGCTGAAAGGTATGCTAGACTCCCCAAACTCTCGACCCTGCGACTCAAGGCATTGGCCACTACATTGGATTTCCCCGGATGATACAAAATAGTGAGATCATAATCCTTAAGAAGCTCTAACCATCTCCTCTGACGCAAATTTAAGTCCTTCTGCCTCAGCAGATACTGCAAGCTACGATGATCAGTGAAAATCTCACACTGTACCCCATACAAGTAATGGCGCCAAATCTTTAAGGCATGAACAATGGCAGCTAACTCAAGATCGTGCACTGGGTAATTCTTCTCGTGCACCTTGAACTGTCTAGATGCGTAGGCAATCACCCTACCGTCCTGCATCAATACCGCTCCCAGGCCAACTCTAGAAGCATCACAATAGACTGTGTAAGAACCCGAACCAGTAGGAAAAACCAATACCGGAGTTGTGGTCAATGTTGACTTGAGCTTCTGAAAGCTCTCCTCACACTCATCGGACCATCTGAATAGAGCACCCTTCTAGGTCAATCTGGTTAATGGTGAAGCAATAGAAGAGAATCCCTCCACAAAGCGACGGTAATATCCCGCCAAACCAAGGGAACTCTTAATCTCCGTAGCTGAGGACGGTCTGGTCCAACTCTGCACCGCCTCAATCTTCGTCGGATCAACCTGAATACCCTCACCAGACACCACGTGCCCCAAGAAAGCTACTAAACCAAGCCAAAACTCACACTTGGAAAATTTTGCATAAACCTTCTCCTCCCTCAACCTCTGTAACACAAACCTCAAGTGTTGGGCATGCTCTTCCTGGCTACGAGAATAAACCAGGATGTCATCAATGAACACAATGACGAACGAATCAAGGTAAGGCTGAAACACACTATTCATCAATTGCATGAACGCGGCTGGGGCATTGCTCAGCCCAAATGACATAACCAGAAACTCATAATGACCATATCTGGTCCTGAAAGCAGTCTTCGAAATGTCAGAGTCCCGAATCTTCAACTGGTGATACCCCGACCTCAAATCGATCTTGGAGAACACCCTAGCTCCCTGAAGCTGATCAAACAAGTCATCAATACGGGGCAAAGGATACCGGTTCTTCACCGTAACCTTATTCAGCTACCTACAATCAATGCACATACGCATGGAGTCATCTATCTTCTTCACAAACAACACTGGTGTACCCCAAGGTGACACACTCGGCCGGATGAACCCCTTATCTAAGAGTTCGTGAAGCTGCTCTTTCAATTCTTTCAACTCCGCTGGTGCCATATGGTAAGGTGGAATAGAGATAGGTTGGGTTTCCGGTACCAAGTCAATACCAAAATCAATGTCCCTATCAGGTGGCATGCCTGACAGGTCTGCAGGGAATACATCTGGAAAATCACGGACCACAGGAACAGAATCAACAGAAGGAGTCTCACTACTAACATACCTCACGAAAGCAAGATAAGACTCACACCCTTTCTCAACCATACGTTGAGCCTTCAAATAAGAAATCACTCTACTAGGCACATACTCTATAGACCCTTTCCACTCAACTTTTGGAACTCCGGGCATAACTAGGGTCACGGTCTTAGCGTGACAATCAAGGATAACATGACATGGTGATAACCAATCCATGCGCAGAATTACATCAAAATCAACCATACTGAGTAACATCAAGTCCACTCGGGTCTCCAGACCCCCAATAGATATAAGACATGACCGATACACACGGTCAACCACAATAGTATCATCCACCGGAGTTGAAACATGAACAGACGTAACTAAAGACTCACGGGGCATATTCATAAAGTGAGCAAAATACGATGAAACATAAGAGTATGTGGAACCAGGGTCAAATAAAGCCAAAGCATCACTGTGACAAACTGAGATAGTACATGTAATTACCGCATCCGAGGCCATAGCATCAGGTCTAACCGGAAGTGCATAAATACGTGGCTGGCCTCTACCTGCTCGACCTCAATCTCTAGGGCGGCCCCTAGATGCCTTACCACCAGCCCTGGCTGTCTGAGTAGGTGGTGAAGTGACTGGGGCTGAAGTCGAGGGCTGAACCCTCTACTGAGATGAACTACCAGGACGACAGGGACACTGCCTCCACTCATGTCCGAAATCTCCACACTCATAACAACCACCTGGAGCTGGAGATGAAAACTAACGAGAACTCCTACCACCATGATAACCACCAGACAAACCATGCATAAAAGAACCCTGATAAGATGATGCTCGGGCGGAGCTCTGAGCTGGAAGGGCACTAAAAGATGAACGGACTTGATGAGAGTTGTAGGGACCCTGCCCCGAAGATGCGCCATTATAGGCTGGGCGGACTGCCTATGGAGGTCTAAATGGACGACCTCTGTTGTGCTGAAACTGCGCTCTAGAAGGGGCACCACTGAAGCTACCTGATCCCCGAGGCTTTTTGGCCTCCTTCTCCTCACGCTCCTGCCTACGAACCGACTCAATGTCCCGAGCAATGTCAACTACCTGCTCAAATGTAGCTCGAGACAATCTCTCCCTAGTCATCAAAATTCGAAGCTGATACGTGAGACCATCTACAAACCTCCTGATACGCTCATTGTCAGTAGGGACTAACTCCGAAGCATGTCTAGCCAACTCGAAAAACATCATCCCGTATTGAGTAACTGACAACTCTCCCTGGCGTAGCTTCTCAAACTGTCTGTACTGCTCCTCTATGTGGGAATGAGGAACATACTTCTCCAAAAAGAGTGTGGAGAACTGCTGCCAGGTGAGTGGTGCTGAACCAACCGGCCTACGCCTCTCAAATGCCTCCCACCAAGTGAAAGCAACACTAGCAAACTGAAATGTAACAAATGAGACCCCGCTGGTCTCCAAAATACCCGCAGTACGTAGTATCCTCTAGAACTTATCTAGAAACCCTTGGGCATCCTCGCCCTCTGTACCGCTGAAAGTCGGAGGCTGAAGTCTGTTGAACCTCTCCAGCATGCGCTGCTCATCCTCAGGCATAACAGGAACCACATAGTCCTGAACTGGGGAAACCGGCTGGGGTGGGACTACCCCTGGTGCCTGAATACTCTGTACAGCCGGCTCAGGTGTCAGGGAAGCTGGAGTCTGAATGCCTCCCTCGGCCTGAGCTGCAGTGTCAGTAGTAGACATAGCAACTGCCTGAGCTAAACTGTCACACCGTCAATATCTGAGACAGGGTCTCTTGAAGACCCGGAATAGCAATAGGCACTGTCGGTGCCTGAGCCTGTCCCGCTGGAGCACCATCGGTGGGAACCTCATCCTAAACGATAGGGGGATCCTGTGGTACTGTCCCGGCTGCTACACGGGCTGGTCCCCTAACTCCACCCCGACCCCGACCCCTTGTGGGTTTGGCTGTTGTCTGGTCACCCTGATCGGTATTGCGTGTCCTCATATATGTGAGAGAATGAAACAATATGAGTTTAGATTTCAAGAACCAATAGTTTGGCACAAAAGAGTTCAAGAAAATGAGATTTTTCCTAAAAGTTCTGCAGCCTCTCGAAGATCTGTACAAACGTCTCTGCATCGATCCGCAAGACTCTACTGAACCTGCTTATGAACGTTGAGTCCTATGTAACCTAGGGCTCTAATACCAACTTGTCACGATCCCAAATCCTAACCGGTCGTAATGGCACCTATCGTGGAACTAGGCTAGCCAACCATTACCTAATTACTCATTCGTTCTATTATAATACTTCAAAATCAAAAATAAGCAGCAAAAAAAATATTAAGTAATCTCTTTAAGTCTTTAGGCCCCCATAATAATCTAACAGTCCAAACAACTCTCCCAAGACTGGAGTCAACATGGTCACGAGCATCTAAGAAATAAAACTAACTCTGCTAATGTCTTAATCAATGTTTATGAAATAAATACTAATACTAATAAAGGAAGGGAAATGGAGAAGCTATGGACATTGAACAGCTACCTCGAAATCCCAGGCAGCTACTGCTCCAAACCGGTACCTGGATCTGTGCACAGAGGCACAGGGAGTAATGATGAGTACGCAACTCAGTAGTAATGAAGATAAATCACAGTCTGATAAATACGAAACACACAGCACATATACTCCAATTCACAAAAACAAAAAAAACCAAGTCACCATAAAGTATTCATCAAATACACAAGTTCGAAAACCAATTTCAAGAAATCCCTTTGAAACAAGTAAAATTTCAATATATCTCAGTAAAACTCTCAGTAAAATTAGTTTGAAAAACGAAGTGAATCACAGTCAAAAACTCAGTAAAATCATCATAAATCTGCCCCTCGGGCCATAATCATTTCTCGTAACAATTTCCCTCAGAACCTCACCATCACTCAGTATCAGCCCAGCGGGCAACCTCACAGTCATTCAGTATCAGCCCAGCGGGCAACCTCACAGTCACTCAATATCAGCCCCACGGGCATCACTCGCACTCAGTAGGTACCTGCGCTCACTGGGGGTGTGTACAGACTCCGAAGGGGCTCCTACAGCCCAAACACTATAACAAGCCACATCATGGCATAAATCACTCACAATATTGGCCCTCGGTCAGCCATATCATGGCATAAATCACTCACAATATTGTCCCTCGGCCTCTCTCGTATCATAACATCCTCACAATATTGGCACGCAGCCTCACTCAGTCAGACACTCTCAACATGCCACTCAGGCCATCATTATACGGGGTTCTCGACCCAAAACAATGTTTCATTTTCAAGAAATCATGTCAAAATACTCCGAGCGTCAAAACAATTATCAAGAAAAGACTGAGTGGAAATCATAATATATCAAGTGAGGAAAATAGTAAAAACAGCCCCAAGGGGTAAACTGATCGGCACTAGGCCCCAAACATGGCTTGCAGCCCAAATTATATCAAAATATATCAATACTATTAAGCATAGGCTTAAAAATCGGTTTTGCAACTCAATATTTTCCTAAAAAGGAAAGTATTTCCAAATTTCCAATCTTTGCATTCTAGAATCCGTGAAAGGATGCAAAGTCCGGGATTTCATATCCTCGGGATAGGATTTAAAGACATTAATTACCTCAAACTAGCCCGAAAAGCTACTCTGCAACCCGCTTGCCTCACAAATCAACTTTCGAGCTCTCAAAATCTACCAAGTTCAGATCTTTATCATGAAATTATTCTAAAGGAATGAATTCCAATTGAAAAGTACCAATTTTAGTAGAAAACACGAATTTAGCCAAAACCTGACCCCCGGGCCCGCATCTCGGAACTCGAAATTTTTTATACCAAAATGTTTTTCATCCTCTCATGAGTCCGTACGTATAAAGAACGCTAAAATCGGAGTTCGTTTGACCGCTCAATCGACTCCTAAAGGTCTCATAATCTAAAGCCCTAACTCCACATTTTTCTACTGATTTTCCTTAATTTAACACTGATATTAAGGTCTTTAATCACCTACAATCGAGTTAATGAGTCCAAAAATCATAACTCAATGATGCACCAATGTTTCTCTCTTCAAAATCCCTCAAAAACCTCGGAACCCGCACAACAATGGTGGAAAAAGGGTTAAAATTCGCGAAGTCTCCTTTTTATACTTTCTACCCAGGTATTTCCACACCTGCGGCCTATTTCTAGCACATGCGGGACCGCACCTGCGGGACCGCACCTGCGGTCAAATCAACCTCACCTGCGACTTCTCATTAAATGGCCTAACTCCGCACCTGCGACTCACATTCCGCACCTGTGACTTCGCAGGTGCGCCCCCCTATCCGCATCTGCGACCTTTTCCCTGGCTGGCCAATTCTCGCACCTGCGGAGCCTTCTTCCGCTCTTGTGGGGCCGCACCTGCGATCAAACATCCGCAGGTGCGGAAACAACAGCTAATTCACACCAGCAACTATTTGCTGCAAATTTCCAACTCCGAACTTCCCGTTAACTATTCGAAATAAATCCTGAGCCCCTCGAGACCCCAACCAAATATACCAACATATCATATATGATAATTAAAACTTAGTTGAACTCCCGAAACACTAAAAACAACATCAAAATACCAAAATCACATCGAATTCAAGCCTAAGAACTTTGAAATTTCTAAAATCTACCAACGATGCCGAAACTATCCAAAACAACTCCGATTGACCTGAAATTTTGCAGACATATCCAAAATGACATTACGAACCTGTTCCAACTATCGGAATTCCATTCCGACCCCGATATCCTAATTTTCACTGCCGACCAGAAATTACCAAAAACTAACTTTCGCCAATTCAAGCCTAATTCTACAACGGTCCTCACAAAAATATTTCGAACTCATTCCTAAGTCCCAAATCACCTAACGAAGCTATCCGATCAATAAAATCCGCATTCCGAGGTTGTTTACTAATAAGTCAACTCTTAGTTGACTTTTCCAACTCTAAGGCTATTTTTAAAGACTAAGTGACTAAATTCTCATTATAATTATTTCGATTCCGAGCCTACCAACTCTAACACATCAAGAACAGTTTAACCAAGCTATGACGAGGCAATAACAGTAATTTATAATGCAGATTCTACGTAACGACCGACCGGGTCGTTACATAAAATCCCTAAGATCTCTCCAAAATATAGGCATTCACCTTAAATAGAATTCTATTTATAACCAAATTTTGTATCATACACGAGTAAATCTGGCCATTTCCCTTAATTGTTGTTCCTTTTATAAGCAGTTGACAATTTCAATTGGTATTAAGTATTTCTTTCACAAATTCCTGCAAAAATGAAATATTGTCGACGTGTGTTGTAGTTCCAGCACAACATGTCATTTGAATAGCTGAATATCTTCAAAGTTTAGAAATTGAAAATTAAACAAAAGTTTTATACATATGTGACCAAGGTCATCCCTTGGTCATCCTTAGGGGAGGAAGTTTTAAGTACCTTGGGTCTATTATTCAGGGGTGGGGAGATTGATGGAGATGTCACACATCGTATACGGGCGGGATGAATGAAATGGAAAATCGCTTCCGGTGTTTTGTGTGACAAGAAGGTGCCACCGAAACTTAAAGGTAAGTTCTACAGAGTGGTGGTCAGACCGACGATGTTGTATGGGGCTAAGTGTTGGCCAGTCAAGATCGCTCGTATCCAGAAGATAAAGGTAGCAGAGATGAGGATGTTGAGATGGATGTGCGGGTACACCAGATTAGATAGGATTAGAAATGAGGTTATACTCAGCAAGGTGGTTGTGGCCCCTATTGAGGACAAGATGCGGGAAGCGCGGCTTAGGTGGTTTGGTCATGTGAGGAGGAGGAGCATAGGCGCCCCAGTGAGAAGGTGTGAGAGGTTGACATGAAAGAGCCTATGGAGAGGTAGAGGTAGGTCAAAGAAGAGGTGTTGAGAGGTGATTAGGCAAGACATGACACAACTTCAGCTGACCAAGGACATGACCCTTGATAGGAAGGTATGGAGGTCGAGGATTAGGATAGTAGAGTAGGTAGTCTAGAGTGTTCATAACAATAGTATTGACACGCAGTCTCACTTTCTGCTGGTAGTAGGTTTCTATTAGTAACCGTTGTTTTCTTTCATAATTGATCACCTTACTATCTTGTTGTTTTTATTCTGCTTTTATATAGCTTTTTGGTGTTGTCCCTTCTTGTCTATATTCTCATTAATGTGGTGCTTATACTTTCCTGAGCTGAGGGTCTATTGGAAACAACCTCTCTATCCTCACAAGATAGGGGTAATGTCTACGTACACACTACCCTCTTCAGACCCCACGGTATGAAATAATACAGATTATATTGTGGTTGTTATACATATGTGACCAAGTAATCTTGAGACCTTTTCTCACAGACAATAATAAGGGGTTTTGGTACGAAAGATAAAAGATGATAATTTCGGGATAATATGGAATTGATGGGATAATTAATCACATGAGATATTCCACCATATAAAATAAAATATATTTCTACCACTATTGCACCAAACTATCCCTAAGAAGATTACTAGAATTAATAGCAATGTCGTAACGGCACCCGTGGGAGAAAAATGACAACATTCCTGTAATGATTACTCTTCTAGAAAAATCTAAACATTATGCACAGGCTGGCTAAATTTTATTTGTCAGTACTATAAGTTGGAAATTGAGGGCTTTGGTTAATTAAGTTTGAAGATTATTATGGGGGGATACATTGGAAAGACAACAGATTATTGAAGAAATTTCATAAGCTACGTGACTTGAATCGGCTAGGATAAAAGAATTTCATTTCCTTGAGAGTAGTTTTTCTCTATTATCAATCAAATCTTCTCCGTATTTGTAACTTTTATTTACAAGAAACTCTTGTAGCTTATATATGAAAATAAAGGATGCTCGCAAAGAGATAGTATATATATGTTTATGTCATCCAATAATTGAGAAACCAAACTTTTGGAATTACTTGTCAAAAGCTAAGACAAAATTGTAGTAAATGATAAAGTGATGCTTCTGCACATTAGCAAGCAATGTTACAGATTAATCTATATATCCCGTTGCATATATAAACAAAAACTACATTGCGTTGCTTGTACGAAAAGCGGCATGAGTTTTTAAGTGTAAATTGTAGGACCAGTTATGTGATAGTCCAAAATTATTAGTGTACCACATTAACAATTTTATTGTACCAATTTCATTATGAGTCATCATATTTTAATCAATCAATATCCTTTTAATTTCCAGAAAGATGAGAAAAAGTTAAAAACAGAACAACTTGGGTCTGAATGGGAATCACTTTTGTGCGATGCTTCATAAAACTTGAACCAATACGTGGTATCTTCCTTCCTCTTAAAAGAGGTTTTTTTTCCTCTTGTTTAATTAATAAAACACCTATCTTCCAAAGTTGGAAAACATAAATTAATTCACTACCCTTATTCATTGGACTAACAAGTGCATGTTATGTCCTATTTTTGAGATTCAAATATATTATACATGCATGATCTATAACAAACGTTCGTTCGTGTTCGTCTTTGTCAGTACAAACAAATGAGGCTTAAGTATCTCACAATCCCAAATATCAAAATAAGAGTCATGGCTTCTATGTAAAAACTAAACTTCTCTTTTTTCCCAGTGAACAATGTAAAAGCTGAAGTAGGTGTTTAACTCGAAAATGCGAATTACAATTAAATTTGATTTGTGGTTTTAAAAATATGTGATTTAGTCCAATACTAATTACTCCCTCCGGTTCACAATAAATGTCTAGTTTTCTTTTAGCACGCCCATTAAGAAACTACTAAATCCTATGCAAAAAAACCTAGTATGACTAAACTACCCTTATTAAAGTATTGGTCACATAATTATAGCGAGGAGCGAGAAAAGTTTTTTAGGGATATGCACATAAGGGTAAAAAAGTAAAAACAAATTGAATTTTTTCTTAATAACATAACTGGACACTTATTTTGAACCAAAATGAAAAAGGAAACTGGACACTTATTGTGAACCGGAGAGAGTAATAAACAAGTGATATAGAGTATGGATGAGAAGAATTGATGAACCAAACCAGTATTGCTAGAGCAGTAGATTCCTTGAGCTCGATGACCTCAATGTGAGTTAGGAGCAATAAAGCAAGAACAGTAAAGTAAGTGTAATAAAGCTAAAGAATGATTCTGAAGAGCAGTAAACGAGAAAAGTAAGATAATATATTCTTTGCCAATGATCAGATGGATTTACAAATAATTGGGGTCCCCTTTATATAGGAAGGGAAATCCTAAATAAGGTACACTTCTTTTTATAGTAAAGAATCTTATTGGTACAACTGTATAACAATCTAGTACGGATTAGTACTAATTCGTACAAATCTATCCGTAATTTGCTCCATGATCTTTGGGGACGTGGCGTGAATCTTGTCCTTTCCATAACAAACTCATAACGACATTATTCGGTGTCAGTTGTACCTGGCTTCAATGCTCAACGAGCACCCAGGCCCTCGAACCTCTTATTCCACCTTCAAACTCGAGCTCGACATCTTCTGAACTTCTGCCCTCGAGGCAGTATCTCAAGCCTACAAAATTGGGCTTTCCGATTTCGACCGTATACAGATAGTCCCCACATTTCTTAGAATGAAATGACAAGAAATGATTTGAATTTTTGAGTTTCCGAAGTCCCCAATGGTGATATCATTCCCATGACGCAAGTGTTGAAACGACCGAAGCGTCCCATCGGTTCTATTCCCCAAATCATTATATGCATGTCAGAGCCGGTCGGCCATCAGTGTCATTGAACAGTCACCGATTTTCTCTATGTACTCGTTTACACTTCTCATTAAGAACTTTTCGCTCTTATTTGCAACACCTCTTTTCTTTTCTAACTTCCCTTTCTCCACCAGCTCCTCCACCGTATCAACCTTAAAACCTCCACGACTTACCATCTTCTTCCTTCTTCTTCTAAAAATCAATGGCAAAAACTTCCAAACTTGTTCCTCAGAAAGAAGGAACCTCCTCTTCTTCCTCTCGTCCGGCCGGAGGCAAGCCGCCGACGCTCCATGACATCGTACCGAGCAGTTTTTCCTTAAAAAAGTATTTTATGGTCAAGAACCCTCCCGATGTCCCTGTCCGTCGGGAGCATGCTTCGACGTATATAAGCTCGATTATGAAAAATCACCTCGAAGCTGTGAGAAGACAGTGCGGTTGGGAATAGAAGGTCGTGATGCAGATATCTTCTCGCGAAGAGGACATCACCACCTACGTAGAGGGGTTCCTAAGTGTGTACACTTACTCCTTTACGTTGGGTCCTCTCGATCCGCTCGTTCCTGAATTCTGCAAAATATCAAGTTACACTGGGCCAGATCCATTCGTCCTTTTGGCGAATAGTAATAATGATGAGGTTCTTCGCTGAAAAGGCGGCTCGAGTTCACCCTCAACCATCTCATCCGCTTATATCGACCTCAGATTTTTGAGGTTTGATCAAACTTCAACGCCGGACGACCAAGTCCTTCTTTGCCAGTAATGACGAAGACAAGGATCGAGGTTGGATGAGCTGGTTCATCCGGGTGAGGACCATCAATGTCATTCTCGAGGAGCACATGTCGTTTCCTGAAAAATGGAACGTCGAACGTGAGCGGGATTCTTTTCTTTAGTTTTTCCCATAATTTTTGCTAAGACTTCATAAAATTCTTCTCCTTTTTCCACAGTGGTCCCGTGGATGCCCAATACGGTTCTCGACCTCGAGGACTGGGTTCGTAAACTAGCCGTTACTTCGTCATATGACAAACGCAAGTGGCGGGACTTGTTGAAGGGCAAATGGGAGGCAAAACACCATGGTTCATGTTTCAGTATTTACTTTCTTATTAAGAATGCCCCTCTTTCCGTAACTCAACTTTTCTGTGGAAGGTATTGGGGAGTTCTTTGAGATGAGGCAGCCCCCTCTTGGGGAGAACGTTGAACCTTCGGCTTCAAAGAAAAATAAGGATAACAAAAGAATGAGGTCCTCGAAGAGCGAGGACACCCAAAAAAAGCAGAGCCTGCTCGGAGGCGCAAGAAGAGCGTCGTCATCAACGTGGATGTTGACTCATTCCACCAGTTTATGGACGATGAAGACGACGAGGTGGAGGGTTCGTCTTTAGTAGCTCAAACCAGAAAATCTACCGAGGCTGTCAAGCCCGTTGAGACTGGGGACCCTAGCCATGAAAAAGGGGCTTCGAAAGAAAAGAAGGACGAAGGCCCTGCATCGCCTGATGCGGTGACCTCTTCCCAAACTTCTGGTAGTACTCCAAAAGGAGAAAGCTTTAGCTCCTCTGCCCGAACAGAGCGCCTCGGGTGATCTCGCCAAGGCCGTGATAGCAGGTCATTCCCCGTCACTTTCGGCCTACTCCGAGAACGCCATCAGGGATGCTCAGAACCTAAAGATGCCCGAGTTAGGCGGAGTCCCGAGTGAAGACGACCCCTTCCAGAGTTGCTTTGCCGGAGTCGATGAAGTCGACCTAGCGGATGCAACCTCAACCTTAGAAGAGGCCCAACGACTTTTCTCGAGTGTAACCTTAACAATGTTGCACTTTATTTAATGCCACAATTTCTTCTTTTTCTTAACTGGTCATTCCTTTCTTTTCTGTAGGCGTTCAATAAATTTAAGGCCGAACTGAGTCATTGCGAAGCCGAGCTGCATAAATCTCTTAACAAAGAAAAAAACCTTAAGCTTCTCTGTGACAAGAAGGAGGAAGAGGTGAAGCACCTTCGGTCGGAGTTGACCAAAGCTCGTGAATATGAGGATGAGCTGGAGAAGTAGGTAACCTCTGTTCTGAAAGAATACGGTCTTAATCTCCCGTCTTCAGAGGCTAACACTTCAATGTCTCAGCTGCAGCAAAAGGTGGAGATGAGATGCTGGACCATTTTCATGGTGAGGTCGATCAAGTCAACTCCGAGTATAATAAATGGAAAGCAAAGATGGACACCCTGGCTGCGGCGAGAAAAGATACACTGGCAAAAGTATCCGCCCTCGAGATCTAACTTCAGAATGCCCAAGAGAGCAGTTCGGTCCAAGCGGGAAAAAAAATTGAGCTCGAGGCTGGTCTCGCAAAGGCCGAGGCCGAAGTTGTGGAAGTCCGGGCCGAAGCCAAAGAGATACAAATCAAGGCTGACAGGACAGTCGCCGTCTATTTGAAGGATGTCATCGATGCTCAGATGGAGTTGAGGGGGGCTGCCGACCGGGAGAAAAAGGAGAAACAACTATTCCAGGTGTCAATCTTGGAGGGAGACTCTCGAAGAGGTCAACGCCAAGGGCTTCGATCTCTCTGAAGAGATAAAGCAAGCTAAAGTAGATGAGGCCGATGCCAAATTTTTCCTTACCTCCGATGATGATTATGACATCGAATATAGACAGGGTGGTTCTGGAGATGAAGAGGAGGAGATTGAAGGAAAGGCTACTCCTGGGGAAGAGGCTGGTCCTGCGAGAGTAACAGGTCCGGGAAAAGTCATTGGCCCGGGGGGGGGGGGATGCCCCCTGGTATAGATAAGACAAAATTTCTATCTTTTTGTAATCTTCTTTTTGTTTTGTAGAACTGTAATACCTTTTGTATATATGAAAAAGAAAGGAGTTTCCTTGATTGTTTAACCTTCAATTTCCTTCAAAGTTTGCTCAAATTTTTATGCTATAACTTCTGATAATTGAATGAACATCGACTTAAATCCGGGGTAAGGTAAGCCCTTGGGTTTACTGATAGAATACCTCTTAGGGTTTTATCCTCGGGCTAAGATTTAAGTCAATTTGACGCTAGCTCGAGGTGATGAGACTTTTGAATCCGAGCTAAGTGAGAGTAAGGCCTCGAACTCTGTGTGTTTTGCCCTTTATGTTCTTAAATATTGGCCCTTAGGCTCTTCTATGTTGGCCCTTAGGCTCTTTAGGTAGGGCCAATTCGGCCTTTAAAGTGGCTATAGTTTTTCCTTTTTTCCGGCTAAAAGACTTAGTGAAAAATTTGGTATACCTTAGCATGTGTTTTTTGTATTCGTACTCGTTGGATTTTTCGAAGGTTCGATCGATTGGAACCTCATTTGTAATTCGTTGTGTAACGATAATTCAATACCTCTTGAGGTTTTTTTGAAGGCTGATATTATCAAAGCCTCTGAATTGTTCAAGGGCTGGTTTTATCGAAGCCCTTTATCATTTGCTTTTGCCGATGGTAGCCTGATTTAACCGATTTTTCGAAGTATTTGAAATCCTTTAGTTGTATGGTGGAAGTCAGACGTCTCCGAGCCGCATTATTTCGGCCGTAGCCTTTTCATATGACTGTGGTATTTTATATGGTCGTAGCCTTTATTCCCCGAGTATGGTGGCCTTAGCCTTTGTATCTAGGGGATGCCTCTTTGAGGTCTTATGAGTTCGAGTTTTTGATGACTCGCTGTATTGGATGTCGATGACAGTCCCCGAGTATTCGAGGTGCATTTGCGTTATGGCCCTTGATCCGTTTCTTGTAGAATTATAAGTGTGAAACTCGTATAATAGGAGATTTCTTCGAAACACAAAGTATTTTGATATAGGAAAAATGCTTCTTTGAATAATTGATACATGCGTACATGTTTTGTCGTTGGGGGCTCGATTATTCTATATGGACACGGTTCATTTGACCGTTTGGTCCACTACAAAGTTCTCCTATCGAGGCCCTCATTTGCGTGAATTGTTTTCTTCGAGAATACAACCTCCTAGGTGATGCCCCCAGTATTCGAGGTTGATTGAAAAGGAGACTTGAATGTTGCATTCCCCTTAGGTAGCATATAAATGTTTCCTTGTTAAAAACCTTGCCGGAAAAACTCATTTGTGATAAAAACCCGTTCTAAGGGAAAAAGAGTGCAACACATGCTTTAAAACCTAAGTTCTTCGAGTTGAAGGGTGCTTCGATGTCTCCAATCGAACACCTGCAAAGAGTTAGTCTTAACTATAAATGAAAAGGGGAGAAGGTCATACCTTAGAAATAATATCGTTTTAGTGATATGTTCCAATTATTTGGAAGTTTCTCGCCTTCAATTGTGCTAAGTTTGTAGGATCCTTTCCCTACGACTCCGAGGATTCGATACGGTCCTTCCCAATTGGGGCCTAGTTTCCTTTCGTTTGGATATCGAGTATTGAGGGTGACTTTCCTTAGAACTAAGTCCCCGACTCCGAAATGGCGAAGGTTCACCCTTCTATTGTAATACCTCTCGATCCTTTGCTTTTGCGCGACTATTCGAACTAGTGCGGCTTCACATTTTTCATCTAGTAGCTCGATACAAATGTTCATATCTTCGTGGTTTGAAGCCTCGGTAGTATGTTGAAACCTGACGCTGAGTTCCCCGACCTCGATCGGAATTAATGTTTCGGACCCATACACCAAAGAAAATCGGGTTTGCCCCGTGCTCGACTTCGACGTTGTTCGATATGCCCATAGCACCTGGGGCAATAATTTTCTCCATTTCCCTTTAGATCATTCAACCTCTTTTTCAGGTTTTGAAGGATAATTTTGTTTGTGGATTTGGCCTGGCCATTTGCGCTTGGGTGATAGGGCGTCGATAGAATCCTTTTGATCTTATGGTCCTCGAAGAATTTTGTCACTTTGCTACCAATGAACTGCTTCCCATTGTCACATACTATTTCAGCGGGTATCGTACCGACATGCGATGTGGTCCTATATGAAGTCAATGACTTCTTCTTCTCTTATTTTCTCGAAGGCCTGCACTTCTACCCATTTTGAAAAGTAGTCAGTCATAAACAAAATAAATTTAGCTTTACCTGGCGCTGTTGGTAGGGGCCGACGATGTCCATCCCCCACTTCATGAATGACCATGGTGATAGGACTGAATGGAGTTGTTCATCGGGCTGATGGATCATCGGTGCGAACCTTTGACATTTATCACACCTTCGAACGAATTACTTAGTATCTTTTTCCATGTTATCCCAGTTATATCTTGCTCTAGTTACCTTGTGAACCAAAGAATCGACAACAAAATGTTTCCCATAAGTTCCTTCGTGGATTTCTCGCAATACATAATCGGTGTCTCCCGGTCCTAAGCACATTTACAGTGGTCCGTCAAAGGTTCTTTTGTATAATGTTCCATTTTCATCGAGCATGAATCGAGCTGCTTTGGCTCGTAAGTCTCTCGACTCTTTTGGGTCCGAGGGGAGCTTCCCGTGCTTCAAGTATTTTATGTACTTATTCCTCCAATCCCACGTCAAACTTGTTGAATTAATTTCCGCATGGACCTCTTCGACCACCGACCTTGACAATTGGATGACAGTCCCCAGGACAATATCATCTTCTCCGACCGACGACCCCAACTTCGCAAGTGCATCGGCCTCACTATTCTGTTCTCGGGGTACATGGTCCAATGTCCATTCCTTGAAGTGGTGCAATGTCACTTGAAGTTTGTCCAAGTACCTTTGCATTCTATCTTCTCAAACTTCAAAGCTCCCAGGCCCTTGGCCAGTTCGGGACCTGGAATCATGGCCTCATACTCGGCCTCATTGTTAATCAATTTAGAAGTTTTGATAGATTGCCTAACGATATTGCCCATAGGCGCTTTTAAAATAATATCGGGCCCGGACCCTTCCATATTCGAGGCACTGTCTGTAAAGAGTGTCCACACCCCCGAAGACGTACCCGTTTTTAGCAAGAGTTCCTTTTCTACTTCGGGTACGAGGGCAAGCGTAAACTCAGTCACGAAGTCTGCCAAAATTTGAGACTTGATAGCCGTTCGGGGTTGATAATCAATATCATACCCTCCAAGTTCGATAGCCCATTTGGCCAATCGACCCGATAATTCGGGCTTATGCAAGACGTTTCAAAGTGGGTATGTAGTTAATACACATATAGGTAGGGGTTCGGTTATGAATATTAGCGGTTTAGCATATCAGGTATCGGTTGACAAATATGATAAACCAATAACCAAACCAATACGATATTAGTTATCGGTTATCGATCATTATCGGTTCGGTTATCCGTTTACCCAATAAGATAACTCAATCCAGAGTTAAAAAAAAAAGAGAAGACAATTCACTCGAGTTAAGCAAAAAAAGAGAAGAATTTGCATATAGTATACTACTCAATTATGTGTTCTAGCCACAACTAATATTTGAAGCATGTTTCATTTTGACAAATTCATGACCTGTGCAATCTCAAAAAGTGATACTACAATTCCACAAGCATTCCATCTCCAATTCACTGGAAATATTAGTTAACAGGAACATAAATTACAATTTTTTGGTTTCCTGCCTAACCATAATCATGAGATCAATGTCATTTTCCAACGTCCAATTATAGCAAGAGAAACAAGAGTACTAGTAATTTAACAGTTGTCCAGAGACAACTGAAATAGTGTTAATTCTTCAACAACAGTTGTCCAAATACATTAATAACAATACAAAGTAGTAGCAATTTCACCTTAAAATTAACAAGTACAAACATAGTACTAAAACATGAGCACAAAATAAAGAATAAAAAAAAATCAAGAATCCTATATTTGTATTATCGAACTCTAGTATAAAACTCAAGAGAAAGGAACGAAATTTGTTCTTAACAAAGAAGTAATTTTGGAGTACAAACTTACACTAAGATTCTAAGAATGTGATTGTACTTTGAATTTTGAAAAATTGTTCAAGAATTGAATCATAGTCTGAAGAGTGAACTGTGAAACTTCAATCTTGAATGCGGCTGGGAAAATTGGGAAAAAGAGAGAATGAAGCCCTAGATGCATTTATATACTTAAGGGTAAAATCCTAGTTTTATTAAATCTTATTGGATTATCGGTTAACCCGTTAAAAAACTGGACAAATCGTGGCCCAAACCGATAACCCAATAGTGAAAAAATACAAAACACTTACCAAACCGTTAACCCTATGACCCGATATCGATACCCCAATAAGCTTTTTTCGATTCGGGCTATCGGTTATACCCGATATATGCCCAGCCCTACATATAGGGTGACATTGAATATATGGTTTAATTTCCTAGATGAGCTATTAATGCAAATGCTAACTTTTCTAAATGAGGGTACCTGGTTTCAGCATCTCCTAGGGTCCGACTTACATAATAAACAGGAAATTGCGTACCTTGTTCTTCTCGAACCAGCGCGCCACTTACCGCTACCTCGGACACAGCTAAATACAAGTAGAGTTTTTCATCCTCCTTCGGAGTATAAAGCAAGGGTGGGCTCGAGAGGTACCGTTTTAACTCTTCTAAGGCTTGTTGACACTCCGGGGTCCATGCAAAATCGTTCTTCTTCTTGAGTAGTGAAAAGAAATGATGACTCCGATCCGATGATCTCGAGATAAAACGGCCTAGAGCAGCTATCTGTCCATTTAGCCATTGTATGTCTTTCACATTTTATGCGACGGTTATTTCCTCGATGGCTTTGATTTTATCGGGGTTGATCTTGATCCCCCTGTTCGACACCATGAAACCTAAGAACTTGCCCTAGCCGAATCCAAAAGCACATTACTCGGGGTTGAGTTTCATGTTGTACTTTCTTAAGATGTCGAACGTTGCCTGCAAATGAGTCAAATGGTCCTCTGCGTGCAGGGACTTAACTAACATGTCATCAATATAAACTTCCATAGATTTTCCTATCTGATGTTCGAACATTTTATTAACTAAGCATTGGTATGTATCCCCTGCATTTTTTTTATCCCGAAGGGCATTACGTTATAACAATATGTATCATACTTCGTGATAAACAAAGTCTTTTCCTGGTCCTCCGGGTTCATTCCAATTTGATTGTACCCGGAGTAGGCATTGAGAAAAGTAAGGATCTCGTGGACGGCTGTAGCATTGATCGAATGATTGATGTTGGGAAATGGGAAAGAGTCTTTAGGTCATGCCCTGTTCAAATATTTGTAGTCTACACACATCCTAAGTTTGTTTCCCTTTTTAGGGACTACTATTACATTAGCTAGCCACTCGGGATATTTTACTTCCCTAATGGACCCTATCTTAATAAGTTTGGTTACCTCGTCTTTGATGAATGCGTGCTTTACCTCGGACTGAGGCCTCCTCTTTTGTTTCACCGATTTAAATCTGGGATCGACACTTAGTCGGTGAGTGATTATCTTCGGTGGGATCCCTGCCATATCTAAGTGGGACCAAGCAAAGCAATCAATGTTATCGATAAGGAATTAAATGAGTTTTTTCCTGAGTTCGGGGGTTAATCCCATCCCTAGGTATACCTTTTATTCTTGCAGATACTCGATAAATATCACCTACTCCAATTCCTCTATCGTGGACTTCGTCGCATCTCACTCCTCAAGGGCGACAAAAGCTCGAGGGATAAGGAAATCTTCCTCTTTGTCCTCGACCACCTGCTCCTCGGGCTCAACCGAAGACATAGACTGTGATTGTTATTTCGTTACCTGTTTGTCCTTGACGCTCGACTTTTCAGATGCAGAGAGCCTCGATACTGGCGCCTAGTCATGGACTGCAAACATCTCCTTAATTGCGTGTTGCCCACCATATACCGTTTTCACGCCATCTTTTGTTGGGAACTTCATCATTTGATGAAGGTTTGACGACACTGCCCTCATGTTGTGGATTCACGACCTTCCAAGCAAAGCATTATACCTCATGTCACCTTCGATGACATGAAAATTCGTGTCTTGCATGGTTCCGGCCACGTTTACTGTGAGGATGATTTCCCCCTTCGTTGTTTCACTTACCATGTTGAAGTCGTTCAAGACTCGAGATGCTGGTATGATTTGGTCAAGCAGCCCGAGCTGCTCCACGACCCTCGACTTGATTATATTTGCCGAGCTGCCTGGATCCACAAGAACACATTTAACTTGAACTTTATTTAAAAGAATAGAAATTACCAGTGCATCATTGTGCGGCTGAGATAAGACCTCGGTATATTCCTCATTGAATGTGAGGGTGTCCTCGGGCATGTAGTACCAAGTCCGCTTCTCCCTTGTGATTGATACTTTGGTGCGTTTGAATATGGGTCCCTGTGGGACGTCGACTCCGCCGATGATCATGTGAATGACATGTTGGGGCTCCTCTGGTTCATTTTTCCTGTTGGCGTCTCTTTCTATGAAGTGGTTCTTGGCCCTGTCGCTGAGAAATTCTCGAAGGTGCCCCTCATTGAACAATCGGCTACCTCCTCTCTTAGTTGCCTGCAATCCTCGGTCATGTGCCTATGTGTACCGTGATACTTGCACATCAAGTTGGGATTCCTCTGAGAAGGATAAGTTTGTATGGGTTTAGGCCATCTGGTATCTATGATTTTCCCAATGGATGAGACGGTACCCGAGGCATCGATGCTAAAGTTATATTCTGATAGTCGGGGTTCCTCTACCGGTCCTGAGTGCCTGTCGAACCCGGTCTTACTCATGAGTCCCCTAGAATTATGGCCTCGATCTGCTCTTCTATCATTCCGAGGTAAGTTACACCTCGATTTGTTCCTTTGATCTTCGATGTACGGTTGATACCTCCCCTTACTCGGTCTCAGTTCCCTGTCTACTTCTCTTAAATATTTTGTCGCTAACCTGTTTGGATAAATCAAGCCCGAGGGGGCTCCCAATTGGTCATCTTCAACTCTAATATTTGACGGGTATCTGTTATGCACATCTGCCCAAGTTATGGTGGGGTACTTTGTTTCAACTGTCTCGATGCTATCGAGCTTCGCCCATTTAGCCCCTGAGTGACAGCTTGTACAGCCCAGTCATTGGAGAGTGGTGACAACTCCATTCGTTCCATTTGGAACCAGGACACAAACTCCCTCAACATCTCGTTGTCCCTTTGTTTGATTTTGAATACATCTCACTTCCTTGTTGCAATATTTATAGCACCAGGATGTGCCTTTAAAAACGAATCTGCCAACATGGCAAACCAATCAATAGAGTTCGGGGGTAGGTTATGGTACTAAAGCATGGCACCTTTGGACAGAGTTTCCCCAAACTTCTTTAGTAGAACAGACATCGATCTCGTCGTCCTCCAAATCATTTCCCTTTATACCACAAGTATATGTGGTGATGTGTTCGTTGGGATCGATAGTCCCGTTGTATTTGGGTATGTCCGGCATGCGAAACCTTTTCGGAATAGGCTTCGGGGCCGCACTGGGGGGGAAAGGTTTTTGCACAAACTTTTTAGAGTCCAGTCCTTTTAAAACCGGAGGTGCTCCTGGTATTTGGTCGACCCTCGAGTCGTACATTTTTACTTTTTTATCGTTGTCCTCGATCATTTACTCTCCCGACTCGATCCTCTTTGTGAGTTCTTCGAACATTCTCATGATTGTGGAGTCAGTTCCTTATCCATTATTGCTCGACCTTTTCGGGACTGGTTCAACACGATGAGTAGTTTCTGGTCCCACCTTACTCGGGGTCTTTTGCTGGCTTTGCAACTGAGCGATGACAATCTGTTGTGCTTGCAACATTTCAAAAATCACTTGGAGACTGACTTCCCTATCTCCTCGACCCTGTGTTCTTTGGCCATTGGGTTGAACTTCTCCACGCATGCTTCCTCCGACGTCCGTGCCCAAGTCGACGTTTATATCAATGTGTGAACTAACATCGGCTGGGTTAGGAACTGGTGTTACCCCAGGGTTGAGCGGTGACACACCGACCCGTGAAGCTGTTACATTTTCATTTTCCCTATGGAATTCGAGACCGTCGCTACCATGCACTGGTGTATTTCCCGAGTTCGACATGTTTTAGCCTGAAATCAAAGAATCTTTGACAAGAAAAAGTGTGAAGAATAACGTATGTTATCAGAAAACTAGCACTGAAATAATCACTATTATCTTTAGCCCCACGGTGGGCACCAAACTGTTTACCTCGAAAATACGATTAAAAATTAAATATGATTTGTGGTTTTAAAGATATGTGATCTAGTTCAATACTAATTAATAAACAAGTGATATAGAGTATGGATGACAAGAATTGATGAACCAAACCAGTGTTGCTAGAGCAGTAGAGTCCTCGAGCTCGATGACCTCGATGTGAGTTAGGAGCAATAAAGCAAGAACAGTAAAGTAAGTGTAATAAAGCTAAAGAATGATTCTGAAGAGCAGTAAACGAAAAAAGTAAGATAGTATATTCTTTGCCAATGATCAGATGGTTTACAAATGATTGGGGTCCCCTTTATATAGGATGAGAAATCCTAAATAAGGTACACTTATATTTGTAATAAAGAATATTATTGATACAACTGTATAACAACCTAGTACGGATTCGTACTAATTCGTACAAATCTATTCGAAATTTTCTCCATGATCTTTGGGGACGTGGCAAAAATCTTATCCTTTCCATAACAAACTCATAACGACATTATTCGGCGTCGGTCGTACCTGGCTTCAATGCTCAATGAGCACCTAGGCCCTCGAACCTCTTATTCCACCTTATCTTCTGAACTTCTGCCCTCGAGACAGCATCTCGAGCCTACGAAATCGGGCTTCCCGATTTCGACGGTATACCGTAGGCACCATCTTTTGACAGAAAATCCCCAAAGATTTATCGTTTCATTCTCTCTTAGCCAATTGTAATAGGCAAGTTCCTGATAAATTTTTATTATACCTTAATAGAAGGTCTCATATTAAAAAAGAAAGACTTAGTTTTCCTCCTTTATTATCTTCCAAAAGTATGACTTATAATAGATACATACGATTACATTAATCCAAAAGATAAACTTTAAGAGATATTTTATCTTTTGGACGTTCATGTATTTGACAGAATTCAGTATAGTTTAGTTTTTCTGGATATATATATATATATATATATATATTTCATTAACGCTGTACAACAGGTAGTACGAGTAACTTTATTGTTTTTATGGTATCTTCAAATTAAGACGCTGAGTAGTCAAAATATTGTTCTACAAACTAAGATTAAATTAAAGTCCACAAAATCCCTCCCCCCCCCCCCAAAAAAAAAACCTTCACCCATATAATAGTTGAACTATTTATTCACAAAACCTTTATCTTATCATATTCATATCCTTGTTTTAAAAAGGGACCTCCATTTGCCGGGAGGAGAAAAAGTGAGCTAGTTGACTAACGACCAAGGTAATTTTGGACCAAAAACAAAATGGAAGAAAGTCACAAAATTCCGAATAGTTTAACGGTAGCATTAGCAATTTTCCCTAAATCCTATGGATATATTCTACTCTTTATAGAGGCGGATTTAACCTTTTGGTTAGAGGTTCATCAGAATCTATAACTTTTTATAAGATGTGTGTAGGAGTGTGTGGGTATATATGACCAATGAAATTCTCAACAAATATTTGATCCGAATCCAAAGTTTTCACAATACAATGAGTCTAGTAGAAAGTTCATTTAATTTAAATTTTAAATTAGCCTATGACTCTTCCTCTAGATAAATTGATCTAGGCACAACACATTTGAAAAGACATATTACATGTTTGTGCGTGAATCTAACACATCCCATGCATCATCTTAAAGAAAGAGCTAAAACAATTCCAATGATGAAAAGAATCATATGATAGATTCATGCACAGACATGAAATATGCCTCTTCCTGATCTTTCTCTATTTCTGATACCAGAATTCTAACTAGGACAATTTTTTTTT
>ML353660.1:0-56271 GCA_005239505.1 Nicotiana paniculata | reverse complement strand
GGGGGGGGGGGGGGGAGGGAGGGGGAATGTAGTACAATAGAAATTAAAGGATGGACCTGTTGTTAAGGGAAATCCCTAGCTAAGATGAGTTAAAGGGACAAGAGTCCTTCTCCTTTTATAAGAAAAAAGTTATTAGCACCTCCATAATCTAATCTGTATTTTGTAAATGTGTTCCTTATTTTACTTTTCTACTTTTACTTTTAAGATAAGAAATTATGTTTACCAGATTACTTTTTATTAATTTGAGGGTCTATAACTTTACCATATCCCAACGGTTCATAATTAAATTATCTAATAAAAATGTCTATTCTAGATCTTGTTAATTAAATGGTGCTTCTATGTCAATCTTTTGACTAGGATGCCATTATTTTGCCATATATCACAACAACTTATCGTAAGCTCTATATATTATATTTAAAGTAAATTTAGTATCAAAGAAATCATAATTATTCACCTAATAAAAAGATTAATTATCGTTGTGCTTTAATGGCGTTTCCGTGAAATTTGAACACATAATACATTGTACGTGCTACAAATCGCATTTGCAATAATTACATCATAATATCGTTCATTTGAAGACGGTTTGTATTGTTACAAAAATAGATATAATATGTGCATCAATGGTATGTTGACAAGTGGCATACGAATAAGAGTCATAAAAGAGGAATGAAGAGGTGTGGGAAAAAACACTATCGGGATTTTATACAAAGATATCATACCTGACAAATAAGAAAGAAGAAATAGGCATGAGATGCATGAAGACCACAAAAGAGGAAGATTCATTAACATTTGCGAGTATGAAAAGTAGATCAACATAATCCATGATTATGCGTGATTGTTTATTATTACCATAACCATTACGAGTAATTTGAGTAACAAGCAATTAATGTAGTTAATGTTAGTAACATGCACAAATTAAGTAAGGAAAAACAGCTACATAATGTATCTTTATATAAGCGCCACAAACCTTCCTTTGTACGATCATCAAGACATTCACAAATATATGCAATCAGTCTTTTTCATTTACTTCTCTACTTGATTGAAGATTCTTAGTCGCAATTCTTGGGAGGAAGCAACAATCATCAATAAGATTTTCTTTCCTTTGTTTACTGAATATTTAAATTTAAATTATTTTTTACTCTTTTATATTTGAAAAAATAAAGTAAACTTGGTTCTTTAAAATTCAATTTATTCTAATATTAACTTTGACCGCAAAAACTATTTTTTAGTTGTACAAACTGGTTCCGTTGCCGGGGAATCTAGTAATCATTTCACTTTCCATATTTTATCTTTAACAACGAAATATGTCTTCTTCTAGCGAAATTGTTCAGGTGGGTGATAAGGATCAAGGAAGGCAACAAGGTGGAACTCCACCACATCATACACTCGCAGCTACTCCACAACGTTCCCAAGAAAATTCACCTGAAAGGTCTACTAATCATAACACCGGACAACAAATTAATGAGCAAGACAACTAGAAACAGTTTATTGCTCAACAGATTGGTGAAGCTTTGTGTGCTTTTACAAGTGGATTGCCGAGTGTTGTGCAAGCTCTACCACCAATAAATACAACTGTGGAAAATCATCATTTTGAAAACTTTAAAAGTGGGGAAATGCCAAACGATTCTAGAGCCGGAGGGTCAGTTACACCAAATAATTTTAATTTACTAAATATGGTACTAACCTTGTAGAAACAGATCAAGGAGCAAAATGAGTGGATAAAACAGATACCAGGAGTATCACTCGTGATCAAAAGAGTGGATATTGACAAATATTCATAACAACCTTGGAAGCCAAGTGTTGTACCATTGCAAACTCCCAAAAAGTTTAAAATGCCAATATTCCTAAGTATGATAGGACTTTTGACCCGCGAGATCACGTTATCGCATTTACCACAGGAATCAAGGGCAACGATTTAACTCAGCAGGAAATTGAATCAGTTTTGGTGAAAAATTCGGCGAAACCCTTACAAAATGAGCTTTAACTTGGTATTTGCTCTTACCTGAAAATTCTATTGACTCTTTTGCTCAGCTTGCAGATTCATTTATAAAAGTATATATATACGGGATCTCAAAAAGTATAAAAGAGAAAGGAAGATATCTTCAAAGTGAAGCAGGTAATTACAGAATTGCTCTGGGGATTCGTAGATCGATTACAACGAGAAAGAATAATGTTATCACGTGTACCTGATAATTGGGCAACTGTGGCATTTGCAAGTAATTTTAATGAGAAAAGTTCAGAAGCCACGAGTAGATTAAAAGAAAGCATGCAGGAGTTTTCTACAACAACTTGGAATGACATATATAACAGGTATAATACAAAGTTACGAATAGAAGAAAAAACAGTGTCTCAGCCAAAGGTAGAGAAAAGGTTCGGGTCTAGACATTCAAAAACAGAAAGGAGGTCTGGAAAAGACAGGTACGAGCCATACATGGTACATGGGGGCAAAATTCCATACCAAAACAAGAACATGCATGGTTTGATTCAAGGTCGAGACAAAAGGAGACGAGTTCCTCTTCCCGATTCAATAAGGAACATGATAAAGCAAGAAATAGCGATCAAAACTCCCGATCAAGAATAGGAGCTTATAATTTCAACATCAGTACGCCCGAGTTGGTAGCTGTGTTGAGAGGTATGGGTGATAAAGTATGATGGCCGAAAGAGATGAGGACAAATCCCAGCAAAAGAAGCCAGGAATTCTGGTGTGAAGTCTATAATGATCATGGCCATAGAATAATAGATTGCAGGCTCTTGATAGGAGATGTTGAATACTTATTGAAAAAAGGTTACCTCGCTGATCTGTTTAGTGAAAAAAAATAATCTTACATGAAAAAGAAGTAAGAACCATCAAAAATCTCGTAGAAAAAGAGGATGGGAAATATATAACCGGGGGGTGAGGAGGTCAACGGATTACAACATAACGTTTCCCATAATGATGTCAGTTACCCAAAGACATCCAAGATCTCAGTTACCTAAGGGAGGTGAGTTCTTCAAACTTTGGAAGGATACAACATAATGTTTGACGATGAAGATGCGTATGGATTAACATTCCCACAATGATGCACTGGTAATATATTTGCTTGTTCATGATACTAATGTCAAACGAGTTTTGATTGACTCGGGTAGCTCTGTGAATATCATATTGCTAAGAATAATTAATGAAATGCAAGCGACCAATCATATCATAACCAAGGCCCGGTCGTTGTCTGGGTTCGATAATTCAAGTGTCGTAATTAAAGGAGAAAGTATGTTGGCAACGTTCATAGAGGGTTTCGTCAAGGTGTAACGACCCGACCGGTCATTTTGAGCATTTATATTTGTTCATCTGTTTGAAATCTTGAGTAACTTCATATGATGAGTTATGACTTGTGTGAATCGTCAGTATTGGTTTTCAGGTGATTCGGGATTGATTTGAAAGAATTATTCTCAACTAGGAAGATTTAAGTTGAAAGAGTTGACCAAGTTTGAATTTTGTGTATTTGACCTCGGATCGGAGTTCTGATTGTTCCATTGGGTCCGGATAGTGATTTTGAACTTGGGAGTATGTCCGAATATGCATTTGGATGTTTCTAGAAGGTTTTGGTGCTAATTGGCGAAATATGGAAATTTGAAGGTTTAGGAAGTTCTTAGGTTTGACAGGAGTAGATTGTGATGATATTTGATTTGGATTGTTTTTATGTGAGTTGGAATAGGCTCGTTATGTCATTTAGAGCCTGTGTGCAAATTTGAGGTTAATCCAAGTTGATTTGATATGATTTGACACGAGTTTTGAAAGTTGAAAAGTTCACTAAGTTTGATTTGAGGTGCGATTCGTGGAATTGATGTTGTTATGTGTGATTTGAGGTCTCGGATATGTTCGTGTTGTGGAACTTTTTGGTATGTTAGGACAAGGTCCTGAGGGGCTCGGGTGAGTTTTGAGGTGGAATTACATCATTTTCTTCATGATTGCATTTCTGGTTTCTGTTGTTATCTGATGTCTCTGCTGTTCTTCGCGATCGCGAAGGTCCAGCCGCGATCGCAAATTATGTTTTGTCCACTGGCGGTTTGTTCATCGTGAACGGAATATATGGTACGTGTCGCAGAGGTTTGGATTGGTTATTGTTCGCGTTCGTGGGGAACCGCGGTCACGTAGTGCTGAGCAGGAGCTGGAGCATTTATTCTTCGCGATCGTGAAGGAATTCACGCGATCGAGATGGGTATGTTGTTTAGTGATTATTGATAACTAGAGATTTTAACCTACTAATTACTCTCTTTTGTTTAGGTTTTGGGTAAAAAATGTGTTAAGGTATTCTTGAAAACTAACTCAAGGTGCTTACTTGCAGGTGTTGGTCAAAATGAGACAAAGAAACCAAAATGAACTCATAAAGGAGCCAAACTTGCACACGTTCTAAACTTTACTAGAGCGCTGTCAGCGCCATTTACGATGCAGTGCAAGTTCCTCCGTTGAGGCTAATTACAAAGGGCTTCCGCGAACTTGAGGTTTAGAGAGATGAGATTGGACTCAGTTTGGACCGCTGACCGCGTCACAAAAGCACGACCGCGGAGAAAGTTTTGCTGAGAGCGAGAAGTTGAGAATCAGAGAACTGGAAACCTTGGGCCAAGCATAAAACGCGGTCAACATCCACGCGGCCGCAAAGACACCTAAATGCTGAGGCAGTAAGAAGTCTGTTGGGAGCGAAATCAATGTTCAAAAAGTCTGCAACTGAGCCAAAATGAAGGAACGCGGTCCGCGAATATTTTACGCGGCCGCGAATAAAGATCACACGGACGTGGTAGCTTTTACATTGTCCACGAAATCCAGCCCAGGCCAAGTCCAAATATGAAGAAACACGGTCCGCTCGTTATTGCGCGACCGCGAAAGTCCATTCGCTGAGGCGCCTATTATTTCGATGACAGTGGAACCTCCCCAAGGGCATTTTTGTCCAGTAATTTCAGCTGTGTATAAATATATCTTTTTCACATTTTTAGGTTATCTTTTGTATTAGGGAGCTCGTGAACAGCAACACTTTTCCACTTTGAGTAATTTTAGAGTAGCTTTAGCTGATAACTTTAGACTTTGTTCTTGTAATTAACATTTATGGCTTATATTTCATTTCCATCTTTGATTTCTTTCTTAATATGAGTAGCTAGACCCATTAGCTAGGGTTATGATCCAACCCTAGTGTGGGTATTTAATGGGTCTTTAATTTTAGGGCTTATTTGTTTATGGGTTAGTGATATTTAGCTTGTTTCATGCTTTATCTGTTGAATTGGTGGTTGCAAACACTGATTTGTGCCTTTTTGACTAGGGATCTTCTTGAGAAAGAGAGCCCAAGTCTAGGTAAAATAGGTTAACAAGGAATTGAGGTGAATTCAAGAGATTGATAGCCCCAATTAAAGGGTTAAACCTAGAGATAGTAATACCCAACTTGAGCTAATTCCACTTGCACTGTTTGAACACCCAATTAGGCTTGAGAAAGCCAATTCGGGCAAAGTCACTCAAACTACCGAGAGGTATAGAGTGAGTAATTAAGTGTGAGGTTATATCACGACCCCTGATACAACAAGTTTGTCCTAGGTTCTAGATCCCATTAGATACTCGCCTAGGTGTAAGTCACTTCCCTAGTGCTTTTTATCAATTGAGAAAACTCTTACAAACATATTTTACTTAGTTTATTTTCAACAATCAATAGCATTAAACTAGAATAGACACAAAATCCACTCATGGTTAGAAGTGTAATTAAAGACAACGCACATAGCTAGATTAGATAGTAACCCAATTCCCAACCAATTATAACTCCCTGTGGATATCGATCACGACCTTTCGGGTAAAAGCTACATCGGCCAATCCTCGCCATTATATAATGGTGCAGGGTTGGAGCCGATCACTGTCTGATATTGGATAGGTAACCCATGTATCAAGCCATTTCATAATCTCCTTTTTGACTACCTCTTTCATAGCCTCGTTCAACCTCTGTTGATATTCCACGGACGGTTTTGCATCATCCTGAAGTATAATTTTATGCATGCGAAAGGTGGGGCTATTACTGTTTCTTGGATGGGTACTCAGGTTACAATCAGATTCTTATAGCCACAGAAGATCAAGAGAAAACTACCTTCACCTGCCCGTATGGAACCTTTGCATTTTCTTGGATGTCGTTCGGATTGTGTAATGCACCCGCTACATTTCAGCGGTGCATGATGACTATATTTACGGATATGGTGGAGGACGTCCTTGAAGTCTTTATGGATTATTTTAGTGTAGTTGGAGACTCATTTGAAGAATGTTTGCAAAATCTTGACAAGGTTCTATCCCGATGTGAAGAGACAAATCTTGTGCTTAACTGGGAAAAATGCCACTTTATGGTCGATGAGGGCATTGTCCTCGGCCATAAGATCTTAAAAGTTGGAATCGAAGTGGACAAAGCAAAAATAGAACTGATTTCAAAGTTGCCTCCTCCAACTTCCGTCAAGGGAGTTAGAAGTTTTCTTAGGCATGCGTGGTTCTACCGTAGGTTCATCAAAGACTTTCCCAAAGTGCTGAATCCCATATGCAAGCTATTAGAGAAGGATGCAAAATTTGATTTCAATGAAGAATGCATGAAGGCTTTTGAGATCTTGAAGTATAAATTAAAAACCACTCCAATCATCACTGCACCAAATTGGGGCTCACCCTTTGAGCTTATGTGCGGTGCAAGTGATGTTGCGGTAGGAGCGGTCTTGGGGCAACGGGTGAACAAAATAATTCATCCGGTGTACTATGCAAGAAAAATTGTGAACGATGCCTAGGTTAATTATACAGTGATGGAGAAGGAATTGTTAGCAATTGTGTTTTCCATGGAGAAGATTAGGCCTTATCTCATGGGCACCAAAGTGATTGTTCATACTGATCATGCGATGCTCCGGTATTTGATGACAAAGAAGGACTCGAAAGCTATATTGATGATATGGGTTTTGTTGCTTCAAGAATTTGACCTCGAGATCATTGATAGGAAAGGAAGTGAAAATCATATTGCAGATCATTTGTCCCGTCTAGAAGAGCAAGGGAGGCCCAAATATGGTATTGAGATTAATGATGCTTTCCCGGATGAGCAACTCCTCTCGGTTTCTTTGAATGATATGCCTTGGTTTGCGGATGTTGCCAATTTTCTTGTTACCGGCATTGTCCTGTGTGAGCTCTCTTCTAACCAAAGGAAGAAACTCAAACGAGACAGTTTGGACTATTATTGGGATGAGCCCTACTTGTTCAAGATTTGAAATTATGGAGTGATTTGTAGGTGTGTCCCAGAGGAGGAGCAAAGTGTCATTCCTCTCCTTACGGCGGTCATCATGGTGGGGAGAGGACTGCAGCCAAGGTTCTTAGTTGTGGTTTTTATTGGCCAACCCTTTATAGAGATGCGAGTAAGCTTGTCAAGAGATGTGATGAATGTCAGAGAGCTGGGGGAATATCAAAGAAGGATGAAATGCCCCTCGCAACTATTCTTGAAGTTGACATTTTTGATGTGTGGGGCATAGACTTCATGGTCCCTTTTGTTAGTTCGTGTGACAATACTTACATTCTTGTGGCGGTTGATTATGTTTCCAAGTGGGTCGAAGCCGTGTATTTTCCAAACAACGAAGCCAGGAGTGTAGTGGCATTCCTCAAGAAGAACATTTTCACACGGTTTGGTACTCCTCGGGCAATTATAAGTGATGGGGGGTCTCATTTCTGTGACAGGGCATTTGACACTTTGCTTGCTAAGTACGGTGTCAATCACAAGGTATCTAATCCTTATCACCCCCAAGCTAGTGGACAAGTGGAGGTTTCAAATAGGAAAATCAAAAGCATCTTGTCAAAAACTGTGAATGCCAATAGAACGGATTGGTCAAGGAAGCTAGATGATGCGCTGTGAGATTTTAGGACTGCATTTAAGAATCCAATCGGTATGTCTCCGTACCGGTTGGTGTTTGGTAAAGCGTGTCATTTGCTGATTGAGCTAGAACATAAAGCATTGTGGGCCTTAAAGAGGTTAAATCTTGAGTGGGATGTTGAGCAAATCTCCGGGTGGAACAACTCAATGAGCTAGATGAATTCCGATTTCATGCCTATTCAAGATCATCATTGTACAAGAAGAAGATAAAATACTTGCACGATAAATATGTGCGAAACAAGGAATTCAAAGAGGGTGATTTGGTCTTTCTCTTCAACTCCCGGTTACGTCTGTTTTGGGGAAAGATTAAGTCCAAACGGAGTGGTCCCTTTGAGGTAGTGCATGTAACACCTTTTCGTGCTCTTGACTTGAAGAACAAAAATGGTGAAATCTTCTGGGTTAATGGGCATCGTGTGAAGCATTACTTGGGAAAGTTTGATGACAACCACGTGGTAGCCTTGATAAGGTTTCAATAATTATGGTAACATGCATCGTGCCGCAACGTTAAATCAGGCGCTTCTTGGGAGGCAACCCAAGTGATTTTTCTTTCTTTTTCATTTATCTTCTTAGATTAGGATCTTTTGACCTAACTGGTTGTAAGATTTGTGTAGTAATTGTTGATGTAGTGCAGGACAAATACTGGAGAAAATTTTTGCTAAGTGTGCTTTGGACCGCTGACCGTGCTCAAAATTTTGCTATCAGCGGTAGCTTTTTCGCGGGGGCGATATAGTGCAGCGGATGCGGACTTGCAAAAATCAAAAATGCAATCTCTATGATGTTTGGTCCGCGTCCGCGGTCATTTTTTCGCGGTTAGCAGTCCCTGTTCCGCAGCCGCGCCAGTTTTTCCGTTGTCAGCGCTGATATCGCACCTTCAGCTCTTCAAAATGTGAAAAGCACGAACAGCGGTGGAATTCCATGGCCGCGTTAGGTAGGTCGGTGTGGGGCCTAGGGTTTTAGTATAAATAGGAGGTCCTCCTCCTTTTACACTTTTCACACCCTAACACTTCAAAGCTCCCTTTGCACTGTTCATTAATCCCGATTCCATCTAAATTTCATCTCATTTAGCAAGGTTAATTCCTACAACAAATCTTACTCCTGACATGATCAATTTCTTAGTTTTAGTTTTGGTTCTTACTTATTCGTTTTAGTTAGTTTTACTTTTTCTCTAGTTAGGGTTACTATAGACCTACAATCACAAGCATTCTTAATTATTGATGAAAATGAAAGGGTAATTGTTTTTTGATACCTAATGGGAGTTGGGGTGACTCACTTTACTTCTTAATTTCTTAAGTTCCCCACTAAGTGTAAACCCTAGCTCGTGAATGTTCTTCAGTACCCGTTTATTTTAAATTCCGCGGTCGTGGATTAAATTCCGCGATCAGCGGTGATATGATTTTGCTGGGTTTAACTTGGCCTGCTGTATGCGGCCGTGGTGATTTTTCCGCTATCAGCGGCTCGCTTTACGCGGACGCGCTTATTTTTTCGTGGATAACGGAATTCATATTTAGAGAAGTGTCAAGTTAGATCCGCGACCAGGTTCATTTTTACACGGACAACGGTGAAGCCTTCGCAGTCACACCCAATATTTTTCTCTCAGCGGTGAGTAATGTTCAGAGACTTATTAGTCTGAATCCCAGTCTCTCGCGGACGTGGCCATTTTTCCGCTGTCAGTAGTGTCCTATCTGCAGCCACACTCCTTTTTCCGCTGATAGCGGTCCAATATGTTATAAGATGTTGTGATCATTTATATGTTTCATCTAGTACTTGCTTGAATGCCAATGCTAATGAGCTTTCACTGATTATATATGCAGACAATGGTTCGATCAAGAGATGGACAAGATGAACAACCAGGGAGAGGAGAGTCCTCCCGGGGACGGGGGAGAGGCAAACAAAAAGCTGCACCTTTAGCTCCTAAAGTCCTTATTGGGAAGAAACAAACTCTCCGGAGGCCCACTCCTGACACTTTGGAGATGAGTGAGTATGTCCCTCTCGGGAGATTTCAGAGGGGGAAGCTGGCCAGACTCAAGAGGAGGCACAATCTCAGCCCCATCGCCTTATGAATGAATCAACTTCTGTGTCCGGCTCTTTTGATAGCTTGGGAATTAGTGACTCTCCTCCACCTCTGGCCCCCAGTGCAACAGCTCCAGCCTCCACAGCTGCCCCAGTACAGATTGATAGTGATGATGATGCCCGGGGATGACGGGAGGGGTGGTGACACACAGGTAGGGGGATTGGTGAGATCACGGAACCCAGTGGTATGGAAAGACCGGTTCGTGAGTGAGAAAGAATATCACAAGTTCAGGGAGTGGTGGCCTTAGAGGTCACTTATATTGGGGAGGGTGTTCATTAAGCGAGACCTTCTACCTCACAACCCAAACGTCAAGAGGCATTCAACGAGAGAGTGGGGTGGAAGTTCTTCACCAGCAACTTGCTAGAGGCCAATGAGTTTTTGGTCAAGGAGTTCTATGCTAATGTTTCCCACATCAAAAAGGGCACATACTTGACCAAAGTACGCAACAAGAAGATTCTATTTGATGGCAAAGCTCTCAATGACTATGTTGGGTTCAATGATGAAGATGAGTACCTGTATCTAGAGAAAGTGGAGCTGGATGAGTTAGCCCACCCTTGGCCTACGTCAGTGATTGCTATTCCTGGGACCAACCCAGCTTGGTTGACAACCGGGGTCCCTATCTACAGGAACACTCTGAGCTTCGAGGCGAAGGGATGGGCCACATTTGTATGCAGCAATATCGACCCTACTACTCATGACAGTGATATGCCGGTATCTCAAGCTATTTTTGTGAGGGATATCATGGCAGGGTTCCGATCAATGTCGGAAATATTATGGCTAGGGTGATCACCAAGGCGATCGGAAAGGATAAGAGGTCATATACCTTCCCAAACTTCCTCACTATGTAGTTCGAGGATCAGGGAGTAGAGGGAAGGGATTATGACACCAAAGTGAAGCTGAAGAGGCCGTTTACCTGGTAAAACATGCAAGGTCCGAACAATCCCAAATCCAAGAGCAAAGCCACCGCTTCCACTGGCCAATCTGAAGAGGCAGGGGTGGTGGCCACAGGTTTCGAGCCATCCAATACTGAGGATTCATCTCCTGCCATGCCATATCCTCCCTCCAGACCTTCTGCCTCCATCCCTACCTCAGTGCCTTCTTCTTCAGCATACCCTCAGACTGCTCTGAGGGTAAACCAGACAATGGCCGACATCAACAATTGGTTGCAGGTAGCTTCATCAAAGCTATCTGCCTTATCCAGTGCCATAGAAACCCAGGCAGCCCCAGCCCAGATCCAGATGCCTCCATTATTAGAGGAAACTTTGAAGAGTCTAGTTGACAACCAGAAGAAGATTTTGGAGTCCATGGGCAGTCATGAGAAGGAAATCAAGTCCCTGGGTAAACAGGTAAAGAAAATGAGGAAGAGCCAGGATGACTTGAAGAAGGAGGTGGCTAAGCTCACTACAACGGGTGATATCCCTCTTGATCTCCTCATGGGAGATCCCTGCAGCTCAGACAGCGCAACCAGCCAATCATCACAGGTACCAGAGCATGAGGCCATCAGTGAGCCAGTGAAGAGGGTGGTGATCCCCCAGACTGAGTATTTGGAGATCCAGCTGGAGGACCCCGAGGGAGATCAATCAGCCCAGCCACAGCCAGTGAACCTATGCAAATAGAGGCATCTTAGGGAGTTTTCTTTACTCTCTACCCTTCCCCTATTCTATTTTTGCTTTTAACATTAAGGGCAATGCTAATTTTTATTTGGGAGGGGGTTGGCCTTAATTTGATGATGATTGGTCTGTAATAACTCTTGATACTATTTTTCTTTCTTGTTTCTACTTATCGTACTTTATTTTCGTACTTTTCACTTTTGGCATGTATATAAGGTTACCATTCCATGTATATATTCATTTCCCTTTTATGTATATTCGTCTCAATCCCCTATTGTACATATTCATTTTATTCTCCGTATTTTTACTTCATAACTTCTTTTATAATTTTCCTTAATAGTTTAGCTTCTTATTTCCTTTAGTAGCTTCTTTTTGCATTTTCGTGATCAATAAGCCTTTGGTTTTCTTAATGCCACGGTTCTTTCCAAGGGTAGAATTTGTGTGAACCGGATGGCTCTTCCCTACGATGGACGGCGTGACAACCTTCTTAAGGGATTGAGTCTGTTTTTTTTTTTGTTTTGATATATGGTAGTAATGAATAAAAGTGACTCAAGTAAGCTTCACTTGGCACCAACACATTTACCTTTGACCTAATGGTTAGAGACAAGTGGTTGACGAGACTAGCTCTAGTTGTGACCCTTAGAATCTTGAGTTGACTAAAATTATCAAGTGGTTTCTGTGACCATATGTGAGTTTCAATCGTAGCTAGGGTTGTTGTGGGCCCTCGGCTCCATTCTCTTTAACAATAAAGTAGCTTGAGAGGTGAGGTTTTGAATTGCAAGTCCATGTGTCGTGCCAACAAGTCTAGAACTTTCCCTGAGTGTTTTTTAGGTGAAATTCTAAGTATAGCTCGACTTGAGAAGTGATTATAGGCTCTCCTTGGTCCCATTTGAATTTGAAAACTTCATTAGCCTACCATTATAATATCCTTAGTCAGCCCCTTTGATCCTAAGCCTTTCTCGTTCAATAACCATATTACAAGCCTTCATCCGTTCTATAATAACCTTCTCTTGGCACCCAATCTTTCCTTAGCATTCATGATGAACAATAGTCAAAAACATAAGTTTGGGGGATAGACAAGGAAATTAAAAGTGATGAAAGGTTCAAAGAACAAAAAGAATTGATGAGAAGGAAAGGCAAACAAAAGGATGAAAATCCAAAAAGAAACATGTCAAAAGAAAAGTAAAGGTTGAAAGGATTCAAGAAAACAATGTTTAAAGGCTTGGAATGATGAGAAAAGGAGAAAAATGAGCGTCAATTAGAAGAAAGAGCAGCAATGTGTCTCTCTAGTCCCCTCAAGGAAGAAGAGAATAACCTAAAGAGTCAAGAAAGCATGACCTAAATTGTGAAAATGGAGTGCTTAAGGAAATATGATACAATCATAGTTCATTATGTCCGACCTTGATCCAAAAAGCCTTCATTACATCCCGCTAAAGCCCTATAGGATTTCAAGTTGAGTGAGTTTACATTAGTGGTGATTTACATGAGGGGCAAGCCTATGGTACTTAGAACCGGACTTGTGACATTCTTTTTAGAGTGATGAGCACACTTCTTGGCAATCAGGGTTTTGAGTGTACATACTATAAGGTGAGATGAGCTCATGTATAATAGAGGAGAAAGAGTCTGGGATCCACAGTGTCCTATGTAAGAGAGCGAGTCTCTTTGATGAATTGAGTCAACTCTTGAAGCTTTTGGGTCACATTAGACCTATGGAACTCAGAAAGTCATTGCATAATGTTGTCAATAATGCATTTAAGTTGAAGGTAATTGTTAGTCCCAATTGAAGTTTGATAAAGTTAATTTAGGACAACTGAAATTCTACTTTCTTTTTCTTGTGGAGGTGGAAATTACCTTGTTTTCTTGAGGACAAGCAAAAGGTTAAGTTTGGGGGAGTTGATAACTAGGGATTTTAACATACTAATTACTCTCTTTCGCTTAGGTTTTGGGTCAAAAATGCATTAAGGTATTCTCGAAAACTAACTCAAGGTGCTTACTTGCAAATGTTGGTCAAAATGAGGCAAAGAAACCAAAACGAACTCATAAAGGAGCCAAACTTGCACACGTCCTAAACTTTACTAGAGCACTATCAGCGCCATTATTACGCTGCTGCGCAAGTTCCTCCGCTGAGGCGAATTACAAAGGGCTGCCGCGAACTTGAGGTTCAGAGAGATGAGATTGGACTCGGTTTGGACCGCTGACCGCGTCACAAAAAGTGCTGACGCGAAGAAATTTCGCTGAGAGTGGGAAGTTGAGAATCAGAGAACTGGCAACCTTGGGCCAAGCATAAAACGCGGTCAACATCCATTTTACGCGGCCGTAAAGCCACCTAAACGCTGAGGCAGTAAGAAGTCCGTTGGGAGCGAAATCAATGTTCAGAGAGTCTGAAACTGAGCCAAAATGAAGGAACGCGGTCTGCGAATATTTTGCGCGGTCGCGAATAAAGATCACGCGGACGTGGTAACTTTTACGCTGTCCGCGAAATCCAGCCAAGGTTAAGTCCAAATATGAAGAAATGCGGTCCGCGCTCGTTATTGTGCAGCCGCGAAAGTCCATTCGCTGAGGCACCTATTATTTCGCTGATAGTGGAACCTTCGCAAGGGCATTTTTGTCCAGTAATTTCGGTTGTGTATAAATAGATCTTTTTCACATTTTTAGGTTATCTTTTGTATTAGGGAGCTCGTGAACAGCAACACTTTTCCACTTTGAGTAATTTTAGAGTAGCTTTAGCTTATAACTTTAGATTTTGTTCTTGTAATTAACATTTATGGCTTATATTTCATCTCCATCTTTGATTTCTTCCTTAATATGAGTAGCTAGACCCATTAGATAGGGTTGTGACCCACCCTAGTGTGGTTATTTAATGGGTCTTTAATTTTAGGGCTTATTTGTTTATGGGTTAGTGATATTTAGCTTGTTTCATGCTTTATCTGTTGAATCGTTGTTTGAAACATTGAGTCGTGCCTTTTTGACTAGGGATCTTCTTGAGAAAGAGATCCCAAGTCTTGGTAAAATAGGCTAACAAGGAATTGAGGTGAATTCAAGAGATTGATAGCCCCAATTAAGGGGTTAAACCTAGAGATAGTAATACCCAACTTGAGCCAATTTCACTTGCACTGTTTGAACACCCAATTAGGCTTGAGAAAGCCAATTCGGGCAAAGTCACTCAAACTACCGAGAGGTATAGAGTGAGTAATTAAGTGTGAGGTTATATCACGACCCCTGATACAACAAGTTTGTCCTAGGTTCTAGTTCCCATTAGATACTCTCCTAGGTGCAAGTCACTTCCCTAGTGCTTTTTATCAACTGAGAAAACTCTTACAAAAACATTGTACTTAGTTTATTTTCAACAATCAATAGCATTAAACTAGAATAGAAACAAAATCCACTCGTGGTTAGAAGTGTAATTAAAGACAACGCACATAGCTAGATTAGATAGGAACCCAATTCCCAACCAATTATAACTTTCTGTGGATATCGATCCCGACCTTTCGGGTAAAAGCTACATCAACCCCTCCTCGCCATTATATAGTGGTGCAGGATTGGAGCCGATCAATTATAAGTACTCTATTTTCAGACTTTGAGTCATTCTATCATATTTTGAGTTATGGAGCTAAGATTTGGGCGATTTTCACCATATGGATTGGGGTAAGTGTTTTCTACTCAGCTTCTTTTATATTCCATCTTTGATTTCTGCATTTGATTGATGATTTCAAAAGGGATATTGGAGGGTTTTTTTCTAAACTTCTCTAAAGTGAATTTTTTGAGTTCTGAACTTCCATTTGGAGTCAAATATAGTTGGAATCGTATTCGAATGGGTTATCGAAATTTATATGTTTTGTTGGGTTCTAAGGTGCGGGCCCGAGTTTGACTTTTTGGTTGACTTTGAGTAATTGATTAAAGATTCAATTTTTATCGTTCGGGTTTGTCTCCTATGATATTATTTAATATCATTGATTGTGGCTAGTTTCGAGCCGTTTGGAGGTTGATACACGCGTAATGACATTTCTAGAGTGGTGTTTGGCTTACTTGGTATTTGTTTTGGGATATTTGAGGTAAGTATCTTAACTAACTTGGATGAGGAACTAGTTTCCTGAATTATTTGTGATAGTTATGTGCTATGAGTGTGCATATGTGTGGGGTTTGAGCCCATGAACAAGCACCGGGTATTTTTCCATGATTGGGATAGTACTTAGGCTATGATATTCCTAGAATTAACTGTTAAGATTTAAGTTATGATGTTTCTCATATTTTTTATATTGTTGTGAACTATTTGATTCATGTTTGAGGTTAGGAAGATACTAATTCCCTGAATAACTTGGTATTTGCTAATTCTATGATGAAATTATTGATTTAAGCTATGATAGCACCCTTTGCATATGCCTACACTTTAACATGTTATTAGGATACTTATTGAGTACATGAGGTCGGTTGTACTCATACACTTCTATTAGAGTTGATGTTGTTGTGTAGATGTACTCGCGTTCCAGTTATGGTTATCCTTTGTCCGTGGTAGATTTACATTCGAATTATGTTCATGTATATTCCAAATAGATGTTGTAAGTATTTCATTTCGGTTTTGTAAATCTAAGTCTTAGTGGCTCATGACTTGTACTACCAATCCTTGGGTTGTTGTATAAAAGTTCAGTTATTTCATCATTTGTTTCTTATTAATCTCATTTGGATTGTGTTATTGTTAACTATATTACATAGAAGGTTGAGTTAGGTGCCATCACGACTAGTTGGATTTTGGGTCGTGACACAAGGATACTAAATTTCAAGTGGTGGATGCAGACATGGCCTATAATATAATTTTAGGAAGGCCATAGATGTATGACATGGATGCAATACCCTCAACATTGCATTAGGTAATCAAATTCTCATCGCATGGGGGATTCGTTAAATTAGAGGAGATCAAAAGGTTGTGCGAGAAATCATCACAGTTGCAATAACCAGCGGAACACCCAAGGACGGAGCTGAGGAATAGCAGTTACATAATTCAGTTGAGGAGAATTTACTTTCTACCTCGATTGAAAATCCAAAATAAGAAGTTGATATAGATTCAATCCAGATATGATCCAAGAGCCAGATGAGAACGAAAATATCAAAACAACTACAAAGGAGCTCGAGGTTGTTATATTGTTTGACCACTGGCATGATAGAAAAGTTTATATTGGAATAAACCTGATCTTGGAGATGAAAAGTAAGTTAACTGAATTCTTACGTACTAATGCTGATTGTTTTGCTTGGTCGCATTCAGACACGACAGGTATACCTTCGGATGTAATGGCTCATAAGTTGAAAGAAGATCCACTACACCCCCTTGTTAAGCAAAAGAAACAAAAGCAATGAGCATTTGAAAATCAAGTAATCCAAGACGAGGTGCAGGAACTTCTGTAAATTGGTTCAATTCGAGAGGTAAAGTACCTTGACTGGTTAGCTAATACTGTTGTAGTCCCATAAAAGAACGGAAAGTGATGAGTCTGTGTGGATTTTACTGATCTAAGTAAATCATGTCCTAAAGATTCATTTCTTTTGCCGCATACAGATCAATTAATTGACTCTACCGCATGTCATAAACTTTTGAATTTTTTAGATGCGTGTTCTGGTTGTAGCCAAATAAAAATGGTACCTCTGGATGATGAAAATACTTCTTTATTAAAGACAGAGGGGCGTACTGCTATAAATTTATGTCATTTGGTTTGAAGAATGCTGGAGCTACATACTAAATATTGGTGACCAAAATATTCCAAGAACACTTGGGAATACCATGGAAGTCTACATTGATGATATGCTGGTAAAATCAGCACGAGCAAGAGACTTTTCTAGCATTTAAATGAAATCTTTGAGATATTCTGCAAGTATAACATGAAGTTAAACCCGGAGAAATGCGCCTTTGGTGTGGCTTCAGGTAATATTTTTAGGTTTTCTTGTTTCTATTAGGGGATCGAAGTGAATCCAGCGAAAAATAAGGCAATTGAAGAAATATTTGATGTGCTCACAAGCAAAAAAGAAGTACAGAGGTTAACAGGTAGAATAGTAGCTTTGGGAGATTTATATCTAAATCTTCAGAGAAGTATTTTAAATTCTTTTCAATATTGAAAAAAACAAAATCAATTTGAATGGACTGACGAATGTCAACAAGTTTTGAAGGATTTGAAATCATATTTGTCAAAACCGCCCCTGTTATCGAAACCAAGAAATGGAGAAATGTTACTCATCTGTCTAGTTGTATCAGAGGTAGAAGTAACCGCGGTACTAGTGCGTGAAGATAAAGGGAAAAAATCTCCTATTCATTATGTTAGCAAGTTTTTACTGGATGCTGAAGGTATCCTCATTTAGAAAACTAGCACTAGCATTGGTAATGGCATCAACAAAGTTACGACCTTATTTTTAATGTCATCCCATGTCTGTTGTAACTACTTTTCCGCTACGGAATATACTGCAAAAATAAGAGATATCAGGGACATTAGATAAATGGTCCATACAACTTAGTGAATATTATATTATCTATCAACCTAGAACTGCCATAAAATAACAGGTATTAACAGATTTCATAGAATATTTCAGCTCGAGTATTACCAGATCTAATTTGGGGACTTGGACTTTATACGCCAATAGACCCTCAAATATAAAAGGAGAAGGCTTGGTATTGATTTAATTTCACCTACGGGAGAAATTATTAGACAAGCGATAAAGTGCTATCCATTACTAATAATAAAGTCGACTATGAGGCCATAATTGCAGGTCTAGAACTGGCAAAAGAGTTGGGGATTGAGTAAGTTGATATCAAAAGTGACTTGCAGGTAGTGGTAAATCAAATGCAAGGGAATAACGTAGATAGAGAGACACGAATGCAACAGTATCTAGAAAAAGGAGTGAGAATTACTATGACAGTTCCAAACATGGAAGGTTGTTCAAATACCAGGTAAGAGAACGTAGAAGCTGACATGTTAGCAAATCTGGGGTCTGTGACTGTTGTATCGAATGCAGAAAGTGCAATTGAGGTGCATTGATTTCATTCAACCCTTGACCAATCCAAGAATGAGGTAAATTTTAATAATTTAACTTGGGATTAAAAAATAAATTTGTGAATTATCTGCAGTATGAAATTTTACTTCAGGACAAGAAAAAATCCCATGTGTTGCAAATGAAAGCTGCTCAATATTGCTTAAAAGAAGGCAATTTGTATCGCAAAATATTTGGGAACCCTTAGCATGGTGTCTTGCTCCATAACAAACTGAATATGTGATGTGAGAAGTACATGAAGGACATTGTGGAAATCATGTTGGAGGAAGGTCATTGGTAAAAAATTCTGAGCAGGATATTATTGTCCAAAAATTGAAGATAAAGCAAAAAATTTTGTAACACGCGGTAAATGTCAACGGTATGCAAACAATATGCATCAACTGGCAGAGTTGCTTCATTCAATCATACCACCGTAGCCGTTTATGAAGTTGGGAATGGATATCATAGGTCCTTTGCCTCAAGTACCAGGAAAGCTACGGTTTCTACTAATTTTAACTGATTATTTTTCGAAGTGGGTAGAAGCAGGTGACTTCAAATACGTATGAGAAAAGAAAGTTATCAACTTCATTTTGGATAAATATAATATGCCAATTTGGAGTTCCAAGAGAAATCATCTGTGATAATGGGCCGCAATTCGTGGGTGCAAATGTTATTAATTTTTTCAAAAATTGGTCAATTAAACGAATTACTTCAGCACCATATCATCCTGTAGTTAATGGACAAGTAGAGTCAACAAGTAAAATCATTAACATCAATATAAAAAAATGATTGAAAGAATCAAAAGGCAGGTGGCCTGAGTGTTACCCTGAGTACTATAGGCTTACAGGACAACGACAAAAATAAGCACTGAAGAAACTCCATTCTCGCTTGTTTAAGGTACTGAGGAGTTAATCCCAATGGAGATAGGAGATCCAAGTACAAGGTTCGAGCATAAAAATGAAGAATCCAATGATGAAGATCTTCGTACAAATTTAGATTTGACAGAGGAAAAAAGGGAAGCAACTTTAATACGAATGGCAGCACAAAAGCAAAGGATTGAGCGATATTACGAAAAAAAGGCAAACCTTCGATATTTCAAGATTGGGGACTTTTTCCAAAAGAAAGTGTTTCGATCAACACATGTAGCAAATGAAGGGAAACGAAGTCCAAATCGGAAAGATCTGCATTGAGTTAAAGGCATTGCTGGAAAATGAGCATATGAGCTGGAGACTCTGGACGGGAGAGAGTTACTTTCTAATTGGAACGCGGTTCACTTGAAGAAATATTACTTTTGAGCAAGTATCCACGGTCAGGTATCCTAAAAGTTCATTTTTATTTTGTTAATTTAAATTTTACTAACCATTTTAGATGATAGGCAAAAACTAGCTCTTACCAGATGATAATATTAGACCCAAAAGGCATGTGATATACCTAATTATTCCCGTTCTAGGTCACTACAACTATGATGAAAAGAGTTAAGCAGTCATCATCTAAAAAGTTACCTCCGAGTCCGGTATGTATTTCCTTTTTTCAGGGAAAGGACCAAAGGAAGGAATTAATCCAGTGTTCAAATTTTCATGCTTCAAAGCTTGAACACTAGGGGGACTACGCATATGGAAGAAGTACACAAAGAAATAAGACGTACACAACAAAAGCATAGCTCTCAATAGCCAAAGGGAAAACCTTGAAGAAAAATTTCAAATTTGCAAGCTCTCGGAAGGAATGGGAAGTAAAGAACTGAAGATCTAGAAGAAAACTCCAAAGAGCTATTAGGTTAAGGCCATAAATGTAGTAACGGAATAGTCAAACCCGTACTTGTAAAACTGCTATAAAGAAAGCAGTTATGAAAATGTTGTACATGAATATTTATTTGAAAGTTCAAATAAAACTTCTTCAAATTACTGCATAGTTCATATCTTTACACCAATATGAATATGAGACGTCATCTTCATTAGTGTTGTTAATATACAAGGGCCCTCTTTTATAAATAAGATTTTGTATACTTAGCCACATCATGTTAAAGCATTTATCTTCTTGAATAATGCAAGAAAAAGCTCAAAAATTAAAGAGCAAAAGCATACATGAGATATGCAACAAAATTATATTGATGTTGATATTCAAAAATGAGGGAAGAAAAGTTTCCCAAAACCAACTTCTAAAAAACAAATATCCCATAAACACCAATAAAAAAACATCCAAAATGATAATTATTAAAAGGGTAAGAAACTAAGGAGCATCATCAGAAAGGGTGGAAGGATCAACAAGAGAGAAGACAAAGGCTGGGCGTCAACCTGATCAACTTTGCAGTCGTCTTTACTCAAATAACCCTTGTAACTTTTATCCTTGGGTGTTGAGAAACTTGGACAATTTTGAGTATATTCGATTTCATCCTTAACCTTGGCAATCTCAGCTTCGAGGTCAAAGCCTTTCTGGCTAGCCTTAGTCAAAGTCTCAAGACGCGTGTTCCAAAAAGCCCAACTAATATCAAGTGTTAGTTTGTCTTCAAGAGTCTAATAATATTTCTCAATTGATCTTCAGCCTTCAAGTATTCCTTTCATCTTCAGAAGCTTCATAAGACACCTTCAAAGGATCAAAAATAGCCTCGAGGAACTTAACTTCTTTAGAAGAAGCACGGAGATCCTCTTGAGATTTTGTCAATGCTTGAACCAGATCACCCGCATACACTTCCTTCTAATTTTAGAAACTCTTTCAAGCTCCTAATTTCCTCAGTGGCCCTTGAGTGTTGTTCAGGAAAGGAGGCTCCCATTCTATCTCTCCTTTTTAACCTGGTTGGTAGAAGCTTTTAAAATTGCCAGTTCAGCAGTGATAATCTTGAGCTGTTGTCCCAAAGATTCTTTCTCCTCAGCAAGAACATCTTTCTCAAGATGAAGAATTTAAAATTATTCCTTCCAGTTGTATGCCTCTGTTCGCAAATTTTCAACCTGTTTCTCAGTCCAATCTATCCTCCTCATCAACTCCGTATCTGTTAAATTGATCTACAAAAATAAGAAAAGTTAAGAGAGTTAGAAAAATATTTCTTAAAAAAATGGGAGAGATAAGAAGAGAAGTTTACCTTAAAAGAGGAATGAATGAAATCATCCATTAAGGATTGAGGTAAGAGGCTCGAGTTTCTCTCTCTCAAGAGAGTTGATCACCGATTTTAACCAAACTGCAGCTCAGTTAGACTTCTTCAGCAAATTGGCACTCTCGGTGACTTCTATTAGAACATGTTTCATGCCTCTTCTTCCACTAGAAGGGTCATCCTCTTCATTAGGAACAACAGCAGGTGTGGCAACATAAGTAGGGGTGATAGAAGTAAGCAGAGGTCATTAAAAGAGCAGCGAGGGTTGTCTCTTCAGAAACAAAGTCAAATTCTTCTTCACCCACAAATCCTTGAGCAAAAATCCTTTCAATTGGACTAGAGGGGGGGGGGGTTCAAATCAGGACCAACATCTTCGTCTTCTCATATGTTCAAAGAAACATTTTCAGGTTCATCAATCAGATGAAAAGGCACGGAGCTTGAAGGCTGATTTTGGAGAACAGTGGATTCATTATCTAAAACTTGATGATCATTGGTTCAATAGGATAGTTGAATCCTAAAATATAAGAGTAGGTGTAAACGAATGAATAACCTTCATGATAAAAGGTTATTCGATCATCGGCACCAGGATCTATGACTGGGAAATCAGATTTTCAATTACATTCACATCGTACTAAATGAAGAAGGCCAGGAGTGATTAAAGAATGATAATAATCGGTAGGATTAAAAGTTGCAATGGAAGAAACCTCTTTTATCCACGCTTCATAGTCTGATGTGAAAGAAAATTCCTGAAGAACAATCTCATAAACGATACGCTCAGGTAATGGTTTATTATGATCTTTAACTTTGGAAGAAGATCTAGGAGTCGATGAAGCTTTAGATTTAGAAAAAGAGGATCTAAAAGTATTCTTCTGAGAAGGAGTGGTGCTACGACTTGATATGGAGCCTAAACTACAAAGGTTGACACCTCTCCTACTCCTAATCGAGGTTGTAGAAAGAGTGAGTTCGTCTATGATGATCGTTTTTCCTGGGTCCGTTAATGAAGAAGGGTTTTGAAGAACGGGAAGACATTTTTTGTTAGTAGAAGCACGAAGGAAGAAGAGAAATTACAGAAAAATCTTGTAAAGGAGTGCAAGAAGTAGGGAGAAGGTTTTGATAAAATATGATGCGGTATAAGAGAAGAACGTCATTATGAACCATGATCATGGAACCATCACTTTGAACTGATGCAGTCGCAGAATACCCTAAAAAGATGCTATAAACTGCTGAACCAATCATAGAAGGACACATGTCTCGAAAATTAAATAGAAAAGATATACGTCTCTTCGCTTCTGAAGAAAACATAATGATACTGGGAAAAGATGGCAAGACATTCCCCTCATAAATAAACTTACCACTTCCCAAATATTCAGTTGAGAATATTCAAAAAGTGGAGGGACTATCTATGTTGGTATAAAAAAATAGATATGAAGTGTGGATCAATATTGGTATGTTGACAGATGGTATACGAATAAGAGCCATAAAATAGGAATGAAGAGGTGTGGGTAAAATTACACCCTCCTTCCCCTGGATTGTGTACAAAGATATCATACTTGACAAATAAGAAAGAAGAAGAGGAAGATTCATTAACAGTTGCGAGTATGAAAAGTGGGTCAACATAATCCCTGATTATGCATGTTTGTTTTATTACCCTAACTATTACGAGTAATTTGAGTAACGGTCAATTAAGGCAGTTAATATTAATAACGGGTGTGAATTAAGTAAGGAAAACAGTTACATATTGCATCTTTATAAAAGCGCCCCATACCTTACGCACAATTCTTGGGAGGAAGCAACAATCATTAATAAGATTTTCTTTCCTTTATTTACTAAATATTTTAAATTCAAATTAATTTTACTCTTTTATATTTGGAAAAGTGAAGTAAACTTGGTTATTAGAAACTCGATTTATTCTAATATTAACTTTGATCAAAAAACTATTTTTTGGTTAAACGCGATTGACGATAAAGACTACTACTAATTTGTATAAAGTTCTTTTTCTTTTTACAAATTCTGTCACAAGGTAACCATGAGTATCTGGAGCACAAAATGACATGATCCAACCAAAACTTAAATAAAGACTTTTATTACGCTGAATCGAAGCTCTCCTCGGGAGGAGTACAATTTAGATATATGTCAAGGTTTTTTTTTTGCTAATGAAAGTAACTTTTATTCAACAAATGATAGAATTATTACATGGAGGGAACTGGGCGCGTAGTCCATATACCTGATATGTCATGTTGTAGTACATTCAAAATAAAGGGGGGTGGGTGTGGGAGAAACATGATTTGTCTTCTTTCTTCTGATTTTCTGCCTTTCCCATAGCAGGCCAGTTTGTCAGCAGCGTTGTTGGCTTCTCTATATATGTGGGCCACAGGAGGCCTCCCTAGCTACTCTAGTAGATGCCTGCAATCATATAGAAAATGTGAGAAAGAAAGATTATCTGATTCGAGCATTTGGACCAATACCTACGAGTCGGTTTCCACAAGTAGAGGTATAAGTTGTATTAGTTACTGCCATTTTCATCCCTTCGTACAGAGCTAGGAGTTCCATGTGTACTGCAGATTGAGCATAGTTTTTTGAAAAAAACCCAATAATATAATTGCCTTCCTAATATCTGATTATTCCCCTTCCTCCTCCCATATTTGTTAGTGAGTCAAAGGCACCATCTATGTTAAGCTTGTAATATCCAGTGGGATGAGGGGTCCAAGTAATTATTAGTTATTTTTTTAGGCTTATTTGAGGTATTGGGCTACTAAGTGTTGGTATTGTAGTGTGTGGAATATTATATCGTGGATGGTAAGAGTTTTGTCCGAATGGCTGAATAGTTTTTTATTTCTATTTTTTCAAATAGTCCATAATATTATAAGCACTAGGATTTTTAAAAGAAGGTTGTGATTGTTGATAGAAATGGAATTTGTGGACGAGCATAGTTCACAAAGTTTATTTTCCATATTGGAAGGGGAGAGAGAGATGCTAAAAATACTCCATATTGATGCAGCGGGGGGATAGGAGATGAATATGTGCGCTGTTGTTTCTGGTGTTTTTTGGCAGGTAGCACAACTATCGCTAGGAATAATACGTCGGAGTGATAGGTTGGTTGTTGTCGGTAATTTATTATTAATAAGAAGCCAGAAGAAACATTTTATTTTGCTAATAGATTATATTTTCCATACCCAATTGGTTAAGAGGTTCATGGATGTTGGAAAGAGGTTAAATTTTTTTGGTAGGATAGGTAGGCCTATTTGGTTGAGAAGGATCCGGAATTGGTGAATTTTCAGAAGAAAGAATCTTTCTTGGGTTGGAATTCTTGAATGTAGGTGTTGGTGAATAGATATCTTATATGTTGGGGTAATTCTATGGAGAGTGAAGTGAAGTCCCATTGTCTATTTGGTAGTAGTAAGTTTTCAGCGGTTGCAGAAGGATCTGCTTGTGTGAGAGGGCCTTGTATGAGGGATCGGAGGGACGTTTTGGATGTGATCCAGTTGTCCTCCCAAATTCTTATGTTAGTACCTGTTCCAATATTCCAATCTATTCCTTGTGTGAAAAGGTCATTGTTTTTACTAATGCTTTTCCATATGTATGAATCAGTGGTTCTGCAACTAATTTGATTAAGAGATTGACGATTTTTGTATTTCTCCTTTAGGATTTTGACCCATAGTAGTTCGGGTTGGGAGTAGAAGCGCCATGTTAGGCTAGAAATTAGGGAAGAATTTTTTGCAGTTGCGTTTGGAATGCCTAGTCCACCCCAGGTCTTGGGTGAAGTAGCAGTTTCCCAATTTGTGAGGTGTAGTCTTCTTTTTGTGTCCGTTGACCCCCAAAGGAAATTATGTTGAATGTGGTCAATTTTATTGATGATATTTTTTGGAAGAGCATTAATTTGCATGACATATTGGGGGATTGTTTCCAGAGTAGACATAATCAAAGTCGCACGTCCTGCTAGGGATAACATGTTCGCTTTCCAACCTTGGAGTCGGTTGTTCATGTCGTCAATGATGTTGGTAATCAACACTTTTTGGGTGTTTGTTTGTAATTGGAAGACCTAAGTAGATACCAAATTTGGAGGTTGGAGTGATGTTGAGCAGATTTGCAATAATTACTTGGGTATTAGTGGAAATATTTTTTGAAAAAAGAAATTTTGATTTTTCGAAATTAATTTTTTGGCCAGAGGCGGAGGAAATATTGTTGAAGGTGTTGATGATGGATGTGGCATTCTTGATGTCCGCTTTGGCAAAAAGAACTAAATCGTCTGCAAACAGGAGGTGGGAAAGGTTGGTGGAGATTCTGCCTATTTTAATTGGATTCCACAGGTTGGTGGAGATTTGAATCTTAATAAGTCTTGTAAAAGATTCCATACAGATTATGAAGAGATATGGTGATAGCGGGTCTCCTTACCTAATTCCACGTGTTGGGTGGAAAGGAGCGGAAGGTTTTCCATTTATTAGAATTGGAATGGAGGACGATGTTACACAGGACATGATTAGGAAAATTAGTTTATTAGGAAAGTTCAGACTATATAAGAAAAATCTTATGAAAGACCATTCGAGACGGTCAAAGGCTTTTTCCAGATCTATTTTTAACATCATATGGCCTATTCTGCTATTATTGAACACCATTATAAGTACATTTAATATGGATTTCTTTATTCCATCATGCAAATCTTTAGATCATTCAGGAAGTTGCAAGAATAACATACGTCCGAGATTTTTGGCTATTATCAATGAAGGTAATACAATATATTTTCAAAAAATTGATTGAGTTACCAACATGTTTAAAATAAAACTAAAGAGCATATTCACAATAAAAAGGACTAACATAGATGACAACAACGTAACAATCGCTTGATCAAATAGTCTTCTTGAATGCCCACAGTCACCAAATGCATAGGCAGGTTAAGGTTCTGTTTGACATATCGTTTCTAACTTTCTAAAAAGTGGTATTAGAAATCGTGGTCTCCAGCAAAGCTATCTTCCAATTCAATGAACATGAATAGTCATAAGAGTAGAAAAACACAAAATTTTAAGAGAGAATGGTAGTTGTTTGGCCATGTATATATCCATATGTAGGTAGCATTCATTGAACTAGTCTTTGAAAGAATGTATATCTAAACTAAAAAGAAAATCGTAATCAGAGGATAGTCACTCATGCATGTGATCGATCTTCTTTTTATCAAAATTCCCCAACACAATGATCCCAAAATCCAGACTTGTGTAGAGAACAACATAGACAAGTATCCGTCCTAAGCTCCGCAAAATATGATAATATCAAAAATATAATTAAAATAAGTAGACTCCTACCGGGAAACATGCAGCCCCTTTTTCAACCTAAAAAAAGTGACTGTTGTGTATTGTGCCACTCCCATTGAGCTGGATAATTAGGATAGATGCATAGGTCAGCTCCCATTTCACGTTATGTACTGTGCATTGAATTTGGAAAGTGGCTAAGGAATAATCCAGGGTGTTCTCATGAAATTGTGGAGTTTATAATGTTGTGGTAGGTACCGTAGGCAGAGCTAGGGCGGAAAGGGTTCATTCGAACTTTTTTCGCTGAAAAATTATACATTATATATTAGTTAGGTCAAATTTTTTTAGTAATATGTGTATATATTAGATATTAAATCTCATTAGCTTTTTTATATGGTTAACTTTTTGGTTTTGAAAATCGCGCTGATGATATAAGGACCTATAGTGCTATAAAGCGTGGGAATTAAGAGTACACCTCATGAAAAAATGTGGTGGTTTTTGAAGGAAAGGATAGTGAAAAGAATCATGTGGATGCATGTGCATTGAGTTGGAGAACATGCAGTCCTAAACTACAAGGCATGAATAACGACCCTTTCCCTATATATGTAACTAATATACACTTGTCTCGTTGCGATTCATTGATCATTTGGTACCACTAATTAATTTTGTAGGATATATGACATTGGCTAGATGATAATTCAACTTTGCGGCTATAAAATATTTCGCATTATCCTCTAATTGCTAATGACCAACCTACCAACACAACCACTACAACTCCTTAGCACTATAAATCAAGCACCTATCTCTGTGCAACATATCTACCTAAACTCTCTTTAAAATTTTCTCTTGTTTAATCAAGTTGGCAAAGGGCGTTAACACATATCATGAGGAAAGAAAGATGCAGAAACATTTTAATGAAAAGAAGAATACGTGTAGAACGTTATCGTAGAAGATCAAGCAATTACGAGATTGAAAGGAAAGTTAGGATCCTACAGAAGTTGATTCCAAACTGTGAGTCATCAAATATGGGGTTTGAGAGGCTTTTCAGAGAGACAGCTGATTACGTATTGGCTTTAGAACTGAGAGTTAAGGTCATGCAGATTCTTGTTAATGTGTTGTCAGCTCCTCAGGAGCGGAGCTAGCGTGTACGCTATAAGTTCTGTAACGATTTCGACCTAACTCGATAACTTTGGTCCATACGTTTTAAATTTTGGGTCTGGCTCTTCAGCACTTAATAGTAACTAGATGATGCATCATTTACCGATGATTCAATATGTAAAAGCCTTTATTACCAGGGAAAAAGTAAAAAAAGGAATGTTTGTCCATTCTATTTTTACTTTTTAATTACATGTAAGATGATTTATTTTCTCGATTTTTTTGGGATGATTTGATAGCTAGTGCTGCAGTTAGAAATATGTGGAAATGATGACATGATTCTTCCATGTTTGTCAAGCCAGCTCGGTGTTTGTGAGAGCTTCGTCATTATTATCTTTATTGTGTGAAAATTTGACTTAATTAGAATTAAGGATCAATATTTTCATTTCACGGGGTGAATTTCACTTATGTTGTTTTTTATTTTGCATCCTAATTAATTATAGACGTCCAATTTCATATATACGTCTTTTGCCTTTAACTTAATATGAACTTGATGCATCCAATTCGCAGATTAATGGTCAATGAATCGGAAACTTTTCTAAAAGACCAAGGATCAAATTTCAGTAGATAAAAGAAAATATTAGGTGATTTTAGCATACATAAAAGCAAGAGAATTAGTTTTAGCAATGGAACATTTGGACAGTCGGTGAGTCAGTGGTTAAATCATCTTTGTCGTCTTAACTAGTGCTCAAACACGTTAATTTGATGCGCTAAAGCATCAGTGTTTTTTCCCCCAAAGATCAACCAGTTCTGAGAATAGCCAAACGTAAAGTCGTTGGGTTCTAGTAGGGCTGTCTGAGGAGAAGGTACTTGGTTCTTAAGGGTTAAGCGCAGGGGAGGGTTCCTTAAAAGGTACTTTTCTTAAGGGAATTTAAGGGTATTGGTATCCTATCAGTATTCCTACCGGTTATAAGGGTGCGGTACCGGTACTTAGGGGTATTTTTAAATTAAAAAAATATTACACTCTCTCTGTTCCAGTTTATGCGAAAATATTTTCTTTTTAGTCCGTTAAAAAAAATGACCCCTTTCTAGATTTGGTAAAAATTTAGTTTAAACTTACAATTCTACTCTTAATGAGAAGCTTTTATAATTACACAAATACTCTGGCCCCTTTTTGACTTATTTAGGATCACAAATTCTAAAAGTCTTCATTTTTTTCTTAAATTTCGTGCCCAGTCAAACATGTTCACATAAATTGAAACGGAAGGAGTATTTGAATTTAAACAAACTTTAATGGATGTAAACAAATTCAAAGCTATGAAGCACCTTTTATTTTATTTTATTCTATTCAATGTAAACATTACATTTTTAATATACGTTACAAGTATTTATTTGTATTTCAACACTTGTAAAATAAAATTACATAACTTTTGAATGTTTTACGTAATTGTTCAATAATTTTTCATGGTTCTTCGCTTGGAATTGGTAGCACTTGTTTGTCTGCGCCACCGCCATCTCTGGTAGATAGTATTTCATTATATGCATCGTCTTTTTCTTGAATAATTTCAGAAAGGCCAAAGTTTTTTCACTCCGCTTTAATCCAATCTATGAATAAAACGGTAGTCTCCAAGGTGTCTTCTGCCAATGAGTGTCCGTGGTCTCCAAGTTGAAATAGTGTTGCATTGAAAGCGCTTTCAGAAGTTACTCATAAAGCTTGAATAGTTAGCAAATCTCGGGTCATTCTTAAAAAAATCAGAAATGTTTGGTTGTTCATTCTCCAATATTTTAGCAAGTCTTCATTCCCTTCATCATCGCAAATATCAATAACTCCTGCAAGTAAATAAACAGCAAGCCCGTTAATTTGTGAAGATTATGATTGACTAATCATTTTGTATACGGTCGAAATCAGGTGTGCCCGATTTCATAAGCTCGAAGAGTTCACCCCGAGGTCAAGTTCAGATGAATCAAGATAGATCGGGCTCGAGGCTAATGAAGAAGCGCAGACCACGAAAACTAAAGCACACAACATCGGGGGGCCAAGTATAAGCTACCTCGAAATGATATCGTTTTAGGCTTATACCAGAATGGGCGGGAATTCCACAATGGCACTAAGATCAATGCGTAAATCCTGGAATGGATTTGTACAAATCATACAAATCTGTTAGACAACTGTACCAATTAGATTTCTTTCCAGAAATAGAAATGTACCTTATTTAGGACCCCCCCCCCCCCCCCCCCCCCAATTATAGAAAGGGGAGGTTGCTCATTTGTAAACATCATCAATTATTAGCAAAGAATATACACTTTTACTTTTATGCTCATCAGAATTGTTCTTTAGCTTTATAATACTCTCTTTACTGTTCATCTGAGTCCATCTCGAGGTCATCTTCGCTCGAGGTCGAGGCGTGCTGATACGTTGATTTGATCTATCTTGATCACTTAACTCATGTATTTATCTTATTGTTCTTCAATTAGTATTGGCCTAGATCACATATCTTTAAGACCTCATTATAAGTTTAATTGTTACTCGGATTTTAGGGTAAATAGTTTGGCGCCCACCGTGGGGCTAAGGATAATAGTGATTATTTCAGTGTTGATTTCGATAACACACATTATTTTCACACTTTTTCTTGTCAAAGACTCTTTGTTTTCAGGTTGAAATATGTCGAACTCGCAAAACGCACCCATACACGACAGTGATGGCCTCGGATTTCACCGGGAAAAGGACAATGCAGTTGCTTCAGGGGCCAGTGTACCACCGTTTAACCCTGGGGTAGTTCCGATTGCAAAGCCAATTGATGTTGGTTCGCGCGTTGCTCTAAATGCGGACTTAGGTGCAGACATCAGAGGAAGTATACGCAGGGAGGCCCAACCTGGTGGTGAAGGAACTCCAAGTAATCTTTGAAATTCTACAAGCTCAGCATATTGCTATTGCTCAACTACAAAGTAAACAAATAACTTGAGCGTGGCTGAGCCAGAAACCACTCGTCGAACTAAGTCGGTGCCAGAGAGGTCGAATGATAATGGATCGAGGACTACCCTACAATCATGAAAATTCTAGAAGAACTCACCAAAAGGATCAAATCGGGAGAAAAGAGGATCGAAGATAATGACAAAAAGGTGGAGACGTACAACTCCCGAGTCAATCATATACCGGAGGCACATCCGATTTTAAAGGGTTTGGATTCCAAAAAGTTCGTACAAAATCCTTTCCCCCCGAACACGGCCCCGAAGCCTACCGTATTCCGTACATACCTAAATACAATGGGACTAGCGATCTTAATGAACACATCACTACATACACATACAGTATAAAGGGAAAAGACTTAGAGGACGATGAGATCGAGTCCGTTTTTTTGAAAAAATTTGGGGAGACTTTATCTAAGGGAGCAATGATTTGGTTTCACAACCTATCCCTGAATTCTATCGGTTGGGGGATTCATTTGTAAAGGCACACGTTGTTGCTATAAAAGTTGCAACGAGGAAATCGGACGTCTTCAAGATTAAACAAAGGGACAACGAAATGTTGAGGGAGTTCGTGTCCCGATTTCAGATGGAATGAATAGAGTTACAGCCAGTCTCCAATGATTGGGCCGTTCAAGCCACACAAGGGTTGAATGAGCGAAGTTAGATTGCATCATGGCAATTGAAGCAAAATATGGTTGAATACCCTGTTGTTACATGCACGGACGTGCATAATCGCTACCAATCAAAGATCAGGGTCGAGGACGACTAGTTGGGAGCCCCCTCGGGGTCAGTTCACCCGAACAGGTTAGTGGTAAAAGCTTCAAGGGATATCGATAGAGAACTGAGGTCAAATAGAGAAAGGTACCATCCATATGTATCGGATCGAAAAAACAGCGGTTCACGACGCAATCCCCCCTAAAATGATCGAAGAAATGATCGGGTGCAAAATTCTCGGGGACTCATGAGTAAGAATGTATTTGAAAAGTACACGGATACCGCGGAAGCACCTCGATTATCGGAGTATAACTTCAGCGTCGATGCCTCAAGTATCATTTCGGCCGTTGGAAGGATTAAAGATACCAGGTGGCCTAGGCCTATGCAAACTGACCCTTCTCAGAGAAATCCCAACTTGATGTGTAAATATCATGGTACACATGGCCACAGGACCGAGGACTGAAGACAGTTAAGGGGAAAGGTAGCTCGGTTGTTCAACGAAGGTCACCTTCAAGAATTCCTCAATGACAGGGCCCAAAATCACTTCAGAGAAAGAGACACCAATAGAAAGAATGAGAAAGAAGAACCCCAACATATCATCCACATGATCGTTGGTGGGGTCGACATCCCACAGGTACCTGTTTTCAAGCGCACCAAAGTGTTGATTACAAGAGAGAAACGGACCTGAGATTATATGCCCGAAGGCACCCTTACATTCAACGAGGAGGAAATAGAAGTCCTCTCTCAGCCGCACAACGACGCCCTGGTAATTTCTATTTTACTAAATAAAGTTCAAGTTAAACGTGTTTTTGTGGATCCAGGCAGCTCGGCCAACATAATCAGGTCGAGGGTCGTAGAGCAGCTCGGGTTGCTAAATCAGATCGTACCAACATCTCGAGTCTTAAACGGCTTCAACATGGCTAGTGAAACAACAAAGGGAGAGATCATCCTGCCCGTGAATGTGACCGGGACCATCCAGGACACAATTTTTCATGTCATCAAAGGTGACATGAGGTACAATGCATTGCTCGGAAGGCTGTGGATCCACAACATGAGGGCGGTACCATCGACTCTTCACCAGGTGATGAAGTTTCCAACAAAAGATGGTGTGAAAACAATTTATGGGGAGCAACAGGCAACAAAAGGAGATGTTTGCAGTTTATGATTTGACACCAGCGCCGACACCTTCGACCTCGGAGAAATAAAACATCAAAGACAAGAAGATGGATAAATATCAATCACAGTCCATATCCTCGACTGAATCTGAGGAACAGCTACTCGAGGACGAAGAAGAAGATTTCCTTACCCCTCGATCTTTCGTCTCTCCCGAGGAATCAGATGCAACGAAGTCCACGGTCGAGGAACTGGAGCATGTGGTACTGATCAAACATCTACCAGAACGAAAGGTATACCTGGGAACGAGATTAACCCTCGAACTCAGGAAAAAACTCATTTAATTCCTTATCAATAACGTCGATTGTTTTGCGTGGTCCCATTTATACATGAAACGGATTCCACCGGAGATAACAACACATCGGCTAAGTGTTGATCCCAGGTTTAAACTGGTGAAGCAAAAGAGAAGGCCGTAGTCCGAGGTAAAACATGCGTTCATAAAGGACGAGGTAACTAAACTTCTCAAAATAGGGTCCATTAGGGAAGTAAAATATCCTGAGTGGTTAGCCAATGTGGTCGTGGTTCTTAAAAAAGGAAATACGCTTAGAATGTGCGTAGACTATAAAGATTTAAACAAGGCATGCCCTAAAGACTCATTTCCACTGCCTAAAATCGATCGTATGATCGACTCCACGACTGGCCACGAGATTCTTACTTTTCTCGATGACTACTCCAGGTACAACCAGATTCAAATGAACTTGGAGGACCAGGAAAAGGCTTCATTTATCACTAAGTATGGAACATATTGTTACAATGTCATGCCCTTCGGGCTAAAAATGCGGGAGCTACATACCAACGCCTAGTTAATAAAATGTTCGAACAACAGATAGGTAAATCAATGGAAGTTTACATTGATGATATTCTAGTTAAGTCCCTGCGCGCAGAGGACCATTTGACTCATTTGCAGGAAACGTTCGAGGTTCTGAGAAAATACAACATGAAACTCAACCCCGAGAAATGCGCTTTCGGAGTGAGTTCGGGCAAGTTCTTGGGTTTCATGGTATCCAATAGGGGGATCGAGATCAACCCTGACAAAATTAAAGCCATTGAAGAAATCACCATCATGAATAATGTGAAGGTCGTACAACGGCTAACCGGACGGATAGCTGCTTTGGGCAGATTTATCTCGAGGTCATAAGATCGGAGTCATAAATTCTTCTCTTTCCTAAAATAGAAGAGTAATTTGGCATGGACTCCATAATGTCAGCAAGCGTTGGAGAAATTAAAGCGGTACTTATCGAGCCTACCTCTGCTTCACACTCCGAAGGCGGATGAGAAACTATACTTATACTTGGTCGTGTCCGAGGTAGCGGTAAGTGGCGTGCTAGTTCAGGATGAGAAAGGTACGCAATTTCCTGTTTATTATGTAAGTAACCTTAGGAGATGTTGAAACCAGGTATCCACATTTAGAGAAGTTAGCACTTGCATTAATAAGTGCATCTAGAAAATTGAAACCATATTTCCGATGTCACCCTATATGTATGTTAACTACTTATCCACTTCGAAATTTTTTGCACAAGCCCGAGTTATCGGGCCGATTTGCCAAATGGGCCATCGAGCTTGGTGGGTATGATATTGAATATCAACCCCGAATGGCTATCAAGTCTCAAATTCTAGCAGAATTCTTGGATGATTTTACTCCTACCCTCGTACCCGAAGTAGAGAAAGAACTTCTACTAAAGTCAAATATATCGACGGGTGTATGGACCCTTTTCACAGACGGTGCCTCGAATGTGAAAGGATCTGGGCTCGGTATTGTTTTAAGCCACCTACGAGTAGCACTATTCGAGAATCTATCAAAACTTCTAAATTAACTAACAATGAAGCCGAGTACGAGGCCATGATTGCAGGTCTCGAATTATTCAAAATCCTGGGAGCAGAGGTCATCGAAGCCAAATGTGACTCTCTGTTGGTGGTGAACCAAGTAAACAAAATCTTCGAGGTTCGAGATGATAGGATGCAGAGATATTTAGACAAGTTACAGGTGACGTTGCACTGCTTCAAGGATTGGACGTTGGATCATATACCTCGGGAGCAAAACAGTGAGGCCGATGCACTTGCGAATTTGGGTTCATTAGTCGAAGAAGATGATGTTGTCCTGGGGACTGTTGTTCAGTTGTCGAGGTATGTGGTCGAGGATGGTCACGCTGAGACAAATTCTACAAGTTTGACTTGGGATTGGAGGAAAAAATATGTTGAGTATTTGAAGTATGGAAAGCTCCTTTTGGGCCCTAAAGAATCGAGAGCCATATGAGCTAAAGCATCCCGATTTGCACTGGATGAAAATGGAACGCTGTACAGGAGAACCTTCGATGGACCCTTGACCGTATGCTTAGGACCATGGAATACCAATTATGTTTTACGAGAAATTCACGAAGGCACTTGTGGGAACCACTCCAGCGCTGACTCTTTGATTCACAAAATTATTAGGGCTGGGTATTACTGGGATAGCATGGAGAAAGATACTAAGGAGTTCGTTTGAAAGTGTGACAAATGCCAAAGGTTTGCACCAATGATCCATCAGCCAGGTGAAAAACTTCATTCGGTCTTATCCCCTTGGCCGTTCATGAAATGAGGGATGGACATCGTAGGCCCCCTGTCCATGGCGCCAGATAAAGCGAAGTTCATTTTGCTTATGACTGACTACTTTTCAAAGTGGGTAGAAGCGCAGGCCTTCTGGAAAGTAAGAGAAAAAGAAGTCATAGACTTCATATGGGACCACATCGTGTGTCGGCTCGGGATACCCACTGAAATAGTATGCGACAACGGGAAGAAATTTATCGGCAGCAAGGTGACAAAGTTCCTCGAAGAACAAAAAATAAAAAGGATTTTATCAACGCCATATCACCCAAGCGCAAACGGCCAGGACGAGTCCACAAACAAAACTATTATTCAAAACTTGAAGAGGTTGAATGATGCTAAGGGAAAATGGAGAGAGGTGCTGCCCGAAGTATTATGGGCATATCGAACAATGTCAAAATTCAGCATGAGAGAAACTCCGTTCTCGTTGGTGTATGGTTCCGAGACATTGATTCTAGTCGAGGTCGGGGTGCTTAGTGTCAGGTTTCAGCATGCAACCGAGAAGTCAAACAATGAGGCTACGAGCACTAGTCTCGAGCTACTTGATGAAAAACAAGAAGCTACACTTGTTCGAAATGGCCGCACAAAAGCAAAGGATCGAAAGGTATTATAACAGGAGGGCAAACCTTCGCCACTTCGTAGTCAGGGACTTAGTTCTAAGGAAATTCACCCTCAATACTCGAGACCCAAATGAGGGGAAGCTAGGCCCAAATTAGGAAGGACCGTATCGAGTCATCAGAGCCATTGGAAAGGGATCTTACAAACTTAGCACGATGGAAGGTGAACAATTGCCAAACAATTGGAATGTATCGTTACTCAAACGATATTATTACTAAGGTATGATTTTCTCCTTTTTCCATTTATATACGAGACTAACTAATTACAGGTGCTCGATCGAAGATGACGAAACACCCTTCAACTCGAAGACCTTAGGTTTTAAAGCATGTGTTGCACTCTCTTTTCCTTAGATCGGGTTTTATCCCAAATTGGTTTTTCTAGCAAGGTTTTTAACGAGGAAACAATTATATGCTACCTAAGGGAAATTCAACAAGTATCTGAGGCTTATTTTCAATCAACCTAGAATACTAGGGGGGCATCACCCTCGGGGGCTAGCATTTTCGAGGGAAATACTTCACGCCTAAGAAAGTCTCGATAGGAAAACCTTGTAATGGGCCAAACGGTCAAAGGAATCGTAACCGTATAGAATAATCGAGCCTCAAAGGCAAAACATGTACATATGTACGAGCTATTTAAAGAAGCACCCTTTCTATTAAACACTTTGTGTCTTGAAGAAATTTGTTACTCCATACTTATAATTCTGTATGAGAAAAGGCTCAAGAGCTGAAACACAAGTACATATCGACAACTAGGGGACTATCATCAATAGTTAACACATTCGAACAATGTAAGCTCGAACTCATAGAACTCAAAGAGGTTCCCCCCGACGAAAAGGCCAAGGCCATCACACTCGGGGACTAACATTTCGAAAAAGTTCGAAATATTATCGTATATACCTAAAGGCTTTGTCTATACTAAATACTACGGTCATATAAAAAGGTCACAACTGAAATAATGCGGCTCGGAGACGTCCAACTTCCGCCATAAACTAAAGGCCTTCAATTATTACGAAAAATCGGTTAAATAAGGCTACCCTCGGCAAAATAAGGGCTTCGATAAAATCAGCCTCCGAATAATTTAAAGGCTTCGATAACATCATCCTTCGAGATGATAAATCATTTCAACACGAATCTGGGTTCTGATCGTCGAACCCTCGAAAAAACCCAATGGGCATAAAATTTTCACTAAGTCTTTTAGCTGGAAAGGGAATAATTATAGCCGCTTTTAGAGGCCGATCAGACCGACTAAAGGAGCCTAAGGGCCGATAAAAATGAGCCTAAGGGCCGATATAAAGAAGCCTAAGGGCCGACACACTAAGCGAACTCTCATCCGAACCCAAAGGGTCAATCACCCCGAACCCAAACAAATAATATTGACTATGGTTCAAAAACTTGCCACTATTCGACGCTAAAGGTATATACCTCGAGGGTTTGAACTTTATTCGAACCCGTCATGAAAAATGAACCACTCAAGGAGGAATCTCGAATGTGCAACTCGAAGAATGAAAAGCAAGAGAAATTGAGAAAACATTTAAGGAAAATTCTTCTTTATATATATACATTCAAAAAGTGGCATGTACAAAGAGTTGAACAAAAATAAATATAGAGAGGAATTTCCTAACTACACCGAGGGAGCATCCCCGCCCTCAGGGGGAACATCTCCTCCCGGAACTGCTTCTCCCTCGGGGGCAACTTATCCATCAGGGGTTGTCTCTTCTTCGGCCCCCTTTTTATTTCCGGACCCACCTTGGTCGCCTTCGGTATCATCATCATCATCATCATCATCGGAGGTAAGGACAAACTTGACATTAGCTTGATCTGCCTTTGCCTGGGCTATCTCCTCGGTAAGATCGAAGCCCCTAGCATGAATCTCCTCGAGGGTCTCCCTCTGAGATCGGTACCTGGCATGTTCGTTGCTTCGCTTTTCCCGAGCAACAGCTTCTCTCATCTCTATTTGAGCGGCTTCGGTGTCCCTCAAGTATATGACAACGGTTTTATCAGTCGTAGTTTGAATCTTCTTGGCCTCGTCCCTGGATTCAGTAACTTCAGCTTCGGCCTTGATGAGATTAGCCTCAAGTTCAGTAATTTTTTTGGCCTGGGCCGAATTCTCTCTTTGGCATTCCGAAGCTGAATCTCGGCAGCAACTAGCTTTGTCAACGCAACTTCCTTTTCCGGAGCTAGGAGGTCCATCTTCTCTTTCCATTGATTACATTCATCGTTGACTCGGCCAACCTCATCTCGAAGCCGCTCCAACATATCAATCTTTTGCTGCAAATGAGACATCGAAGTATTAGCCTCCGAAGTTGGGAGGGGAAGTCCATACTTTTTCAAAATGTTAGTTACCTGCTTCTCCAGCTCGTCCTTATATTCTCGAGCCTTGGTCAACTCCGACCGAAGGTCTTTAAGCTTCTTCTTCTTTTGATCACAAAGGAGCCTCAATGTTTTTTCTTCACCTAAGGATTTGTTCAGCTCGACCTCACATTGGCTAAGCTCGGCCTTAAACTTGATAAAATCCTATAAAGAAAAGGGAATGAAGAGTCAAGCAAGGAAGAAAAATGCGACGTTAAGGAAATTGAAATATTAAAGGTTTAGGCTTACCTTAGAGAAGAGATGTTGAGCCTCTTCGAAGATCGAGGATGCATCGATGAAATCGGCATCAACGACCCCAGTGAAACAACCCTGGAAAGGATCATCCTCACTAGGGGCTCTGCCTAACTCGGGCGTTTTCAGGTCCTGAGCATTGCTTATGGTTTCTTCGGAGTAGGCTGGTAATGACGAAGAATGAACCATTGTCAAATCCTCGGGCAGGTCGCCCGAGGCTCTCTTTGCAGTCGTGGGCATTTCTAAACTTGCCTTCTTTGTGGTACTCGTCGGATGCTGCAGAGCAATTGTAACCTCGGGAAATTCAGGAGCTTTATTCTTTTCATCCTTCGAGGTCTCCTCACCTCGGGGTGTGATCTCTGGCTCAGAAGGCTTAGCAGCTTCGGCTGATTTTCTGGTTTGGTCATCAGAGCCGAATCTTCGACCTCGTCAACCTCGTCGTCCAAGAACCGGTGGACTGAATCTATGTTGACATGAACGAAGCTCTTCTTGCGCCTCCTCCGAGCAGGCCCTGCTTTATTTTGAAGGTCTTCGGGCTTCGAAGATCTTTTCCTTTTGTTGTCCTTTTTCGGCTTTGGGACCGGTGACTCTATATTCTCCCTGAGAGGGGTTGGCCTTATCTCGAAAAAATCATCAATGCTTGCACAAATAAAAACCAAGTGTGAGGAAGGAAGACTCTTCAATGAAGAAGGGAGTATCGGGGATTTTACCATGGTGTTTTGCTTCCCATTTACCCTTCGACAAGTCATGCCACTTGCATTTATATACAAGGAGGTAGCAGCCAGCTTCCGGACCTAGTCCTCGAGATCAGGGACTACATGGGGCATCCAAGGGACCGCTGCAAATGAAGGAAAGAACGTTATGTAAAGAATAAATGCAGAAAAGTGCTAAGGTAACGGGCTCCATTTACGCTCGAAGTTCCACTTCTCAGAGAATGGTATTTTTTCCTCGGGGATGACATCGGCGGTCCTCACTTGGATGAACCGGATCATCCAGCCTCGATCCCTATCCTCATCATTACTGGCGAAGAAGGATTTGGTCGACCGGCGTTGGATTTTTATTAGTCCTCGAAAGTGTTGAGGACGATACAAACGGATGAGATGGATAAGGGTGAACTCTAGCCCCTCGGCCTTGCTTATAAACAATCAGAGCATTATCACTATCCTCCGAAAAGACGGGTGGATTTGACCCAGGGTAACCTGGTAATTTCAATTGGATCGACGGGACCCAACGTGAAGGAATAAGTTTATATACTTAAGAACCCTTCCACGTGGGTAGTAATGTCCTCATCACGAGTGGGGATCTGTATCACGAACTCGTACCCCTAGCCACATTCCGTCCTCACGACATCGAGGTGTTTCTTTGTTATCTAGCATATGTATATCAAAGCGTGCTCGCACCGGACAAGGACATCGGGAGGATTTTCGATCATGGAAGTCTAGGGCACAGTTCCCAGGAACAATCTCGTGAAGGGCTGGCGCCTTGCTGCCGGGCTGGACGGGAAGAAAAAGAAGTTCCCTCTTTCTGAGGAAAGGCTTTGGATGTTTTAGCCATAGATTCTTATTAGATAATGGGAGGAAGTAAGGTTCGGCGGATTTTCGCATTGAAAGACTGAGTATTTATAGGGAGTCGGTGACCGTTCGGTGGCTGACCAGCACTGATGCATATTTGATGTTTTGGGGAAGCGGACCGACGGCACATTTCGGTCACTTCAACGCTCACGTCATGAGGATGATGTCACTATCAGGGACTTCGTAAATTCAAGATTCAAACTGTTTCTTATAATTTTATTCTAAGGAACCCTATTTGTATATGTTCGAAATCAGGTGTGCCCAATTTCATAAGCTCGAAAAGGTCATCCCGAGGTCAAGTTCAGATGAATCAATATAGATCGAGCTCGAGGCTAATGAAGAAGCGTAGACCTCGAACACCAAAGCACACAACATCGGGGGACCAAGTATAAGCTACCTCGAAATGATATTGTTTTAGGCTTGTACTAGAATGGGCGGAAATTCCATAATGGCACAAAGATCAAGGCGTAAATACCGGAATAGATTTGTACGAATTCGTACAAATCCGTTAGACAGTTGTACCAATTATATTTCTTTCCATAAATAGAAATGTACCTTATTTAGGAACCCCCACCCTATTATATAAAGGGGAGGCTGCTCATTTTTAAACATCATAAATCATTGACAAAGAATATGTGTACTTTTATGCTCATCAGAATTATTTTTTAGCTTTATAATACTCTCTTTACTTTACTTTATTGTTCATCTGAGTCCATCTCGAGGTCATCTTGGCCCGAGGTCGAGGCCTGTGATACGTTGGTTTGATCTATCTTGCTCACTTAACTGATATATTTATTTTATTGTTCTTCAATTAGTATTGGACTAGATCACATATCTTTAAGACCTCATTATAAGTTTAATTGTTACTCCAATTTTAGGGTAAACACATTTGCTAAATAGCATCAAAAGGTCTATTTGCAGCAGTCTTTATAAGAGGTTGAAATGATGAAGAAGAAGAGGCACCACTAGTTGGTGCGACATAGTTCATTTGTCTCTGATAATAGTCATACACAACTTTAGCAGTATGTTGAATACTAGCCAAACAAGTAGAAAGTTTTTCTTTTTTCTTTTTAATTGATTCATCTATTTCTATGAATTTAAAGAGATGGTCTTTGAGTTGGTTCTATTTCAAAATTATGGTAAATTATTTTAATAAGTATCTTTGCACCAATAACTTTGATTTGAGGATGTAAAACAACAGCAATAATGTAAATAACAAGAATATAAAAAATATTTTTTAAAATTTTCAACCATTATTCTAATAGGATTTTTATAATCTTATTTTTGTTTATATTCAAAAATAACATCGAAATTTCATCTAAATAAATTAACATGCTAGAAATAGTTGGATAATATACCCCAGAAAATTCTTTAATAGCATAGAAAAAACTTTTAAAACATGAATAAGATGAAAAGCGGTATCCCAATCATCATCTTTTACCATATCGTGAATAGAATGAACATGGGCATTAAACGTGTTGGTAATAGGCAATCGATATTCATAAGCAACAAACAACATATCATAAATACTGAATTCCATCTAGTTGCAACTTATTTAGGAATTTTTCTTAAGGATAATTCACAAGATCCACAATGCATCTTACATTTTCTACGTCTAGCAGGTATTTGAGAGTGAAAAATAACCAACCACAAATCTAATTTTGTCAAAAGTAGTGCCAAATAAAGTAAGTTCATCTTGAACAACTAAGTTAAAAATATAACATGTACAACTAACTGTGGAGTTAATCTAATTTTCAAAACTCCAATTGCATAAGTGTTACTAGAAGAATTATCTAAATTAACAATAATAATTATATTAGAAAGTCGATAAAAATCACAAATTTCTTTAATTTGTTTAGAAACAAAAATACCAGTGTGTCGGTCATCAATAAATTTATAACCAATAATGTGTTCTAGCATAGCCCAATTGTTATCTATCCAATGACATATAACTATTAAGTAATCATAACCATTTACACTACGACATATGTCAGAAGTGATAGAAACTCTACAATCTAAGTGAAAAAATAAATACTGTAAATAATATTGATATTTAAGTTGAAATTTAAAAACATCATTTCCAACAGTTATTCCATGAAAATCTTAAAAAACACGATTATACATTTCTTGTATGTAACGAACAAAGCCGTCAGATGACAGAAAACTAAAAGGCAAACCCACTATAACAACCATTTTTGCTATATTTTCCCTAATCTTTTTTTTTTTGGNGGGGGAGGGGGGGGTTAAAATGGAGAAGACCTCACGTCATAGGGTTAATTTATGATTGTACAATATGAGAACCCTGTCCGAACTGAGTAAGATTTATTTTAGAACGGGTACTCCCCTCCCTAGCAAGCCAAACATCTTTGAGATGAAGTATCATATGCTTTATTAAATCTCCCGTTCCGTCATAATCAGATTTATTTTTAAAAGATAATGGTTGTTTACAAAGTTTACAAATAGCCTTTTCATTATCCATATCCTTCGTAAATGATAGCCGATAAATTATTCTTTTTTTTATTTTTTATTTTTTATGTTCAGCAGGTTCTCTAGTGAGAGGTAACGGAACATCAACTCCAAACTAAAATTGACTTTGAGTTGGAGCTGCAGGAACATGACTAGTAGGTGTTTCATCTAAGTTCTCTTCTTCCTCACCAAAAAAAATATCAAAATTATCATATTGTGTTTATATTATTTCGTGATATAGTGGTTTATAATTAACATTAACATCATGATATTCAGGTGTTTAATCTACGAAGTGAATTCGTCAAAATAAATAGGAGTACTAGAGCTAGCCTCCCTTAATTAAATTTTTTAACACGTTTTTTACAAATTTAAGAGATATTTCTATTGATTAATAATTAAAATAAAAATAAATAGCAACACAAGCATAACAAAATAAATACAAAAATTAATAAAATTTTGAACAAATGTAGAAATGCTGACGTAAACGGTGATGTATAATTGTTATTGATGGAAGAAAATTGCTCCAACTAGTAGTGTAGTGCCAAAAAATACGTCACTGAATACCTGATATTGATGCTTGAAAAGTTATATCAAAATAATTGAGTTTTATAAAGGTTAATTGCAATTAAAGATAGAGATACAGAGAAATAAAGAATTAGAGAGATATGAGAGTTTTGAATAAAAATTGAAAGAATGAAATGGGGTATTTATAGTTTTAAAATAAGGCGAAAGTGCATTCTAACAAACTTAGGGGTTAAAACATAAATTAAGGGGAAAGGAGATATTGGGGGGCTAAGGGGGCAAAAATGGTCGATTTTGGCCATTGCCAATGGCTATTTTTTAAAACATAGCCGTTGGCTAACGGCCAAAATAAAAAAATGTATAGGTGCCAGTTCGGTACCTTAAGAATATTAATCGTACCGGCACTAAGGATATTTTTTCCGGTAATCTATAATTATCCTTACCCTTACCAAAATCCTTCACCCCTACCCCCAATTCGGAGTCGTGCGGCACCGATACGGGTACGGGCAATACCCTCCCCTTAGACAACCCTAGTCCTGAGGGCCTAAATATTAGAGCAAATAAATTTCCGTGGTCCCGAATCATATTTGTGTTTGCACCAAATTAAATTATATAACTTCAAATGATAAGTTAAAGGTAAAAATTATAGTAATTAATTAATGTAATAGAAAACAAATATCTTGTAATCTAATGTGTGATGTAAAGTAGGAGTTCTTTTTCGGGAAAACTATACAGTATAATCGTTTCCAAAAATAAAAGCCGATAAAATATTTTTTTTTTGTATATAATGTATAATATACATACTGTATAAATACCTTTTATATATTTGGCTAGCGGTTGTAACTATTTTTTGACCGACCAGCCAAATGTGTAACTTGTCTTTTTTTTTTTTTTTCATGTAAGAGTTATCAGCTCTTGGATCCTTAACTGATGCTCCATTATGAGTTTGACACATTAAAATTTGGGCTAGTTACATATTTGGTTGGAGTGTAATTTGTGTTTCGCGAACGCGATGGTGTGGCCGCAGTGGCGAAGAAGAAATAACTTGGCCGACTTATATCATTTCAAAAATGAGAGTTAGGCCATTTTTATCAAAACTTGAGTTTGGGAGCTCAGATTTGGACGAGATTATGGGAGATTTATAGAGACATCGATTGGGTAATGATTCTATACTCTATTTTGGTTATATCCCACTAATTTATCATTAATTTCATCTTTAATTTCGAATTTTGGGGTTGAAATTTGGGAAAAATTGGAATAAGTTCTTCAACTAAGATTTCGAGTTTTGAAAGGGGATTTGTGGTCAGATTTGAGTAATTATATGGTTGGACTCGTGAGTGAATGGGTGTTCATATTTTATAACTTTTACCTAATTCGGACGTGGTCCGGGGGAGGCTTTTTGGGATTTTTTCCTAATTTCTCGCTTTAGCTTAGATTTCATTAATTAGATTAGTTTCTTGTAGCTATATTTATGGTATGTAATTGGTTTTGGATAGATTGGGGCCATTTGGATCCAGATATTCCTGAAAATACCATTGCTACCAATTGATTTATCTTGGTTCGAGGTAAGTGGCTTGCCTAACCTTGTGTGAGTGAAATTTCCCTTAAGATTTGGTACTGTGATTGATACGTGAGTGTCGTGTACGCGAGGTGATGAGTGCGTACACGGGCTAATTCTTGCAAAACCTGATTTTTACTGAGTAATTACCCATTTTTGCCTTAGTTGAGCGTACTAGCATGTGTAATTACCTTGTTATCCTAGAATAACATGTCTACATGTCTTAATTACTTAACTGAACTCCTTGCAACATGCTTAGTGAAGTCCTGCTTTTTTCTTGATTTCTACTGTCTAAACTGTAGATTCTCTTGATGTAACTGTCATCTGTAATTATGTGAGCTGTGTATTTACTTTAGGACTAGGGGACGGTATCTCGGGAGATCCCCCTGCATATTTTCTTTTTAGACTAGGGGACGGTATCGCGGGAGATCCTCATGTACATTTACTTTTGAGACTACGAGGCAGTACCTTAGGAGTTCTCCCTGCAAATCTACTTTTGAGACTACGAGGCGGTACCTCAGGAGATAGATATTTCTTATCAACAGGTTGTGAGTATTTCCAGGAGGTTGGAGGGCATTCTTGCTCGGGACAGAGAGGATAGAGAGGCCAAGAGGTATTGAGAGTCTAGTACCTACAATGGTACTCGTTCCCCAGCTGCAGTTCGACATGATAGGGGTTATGTGAGTCGCCTCGTTCATTCAACTCTTTCAGCAGCCAATGGTTTTCTGGCCCCTTCTATGCCCCGGGAGCCTTATTATGCACCGCTACTATCTAGTGTGCCTCCTGCTCGGGGTGCTTTTAGTGTCCAGTCCAACAAACCTGACCCGAGTCAGTCACATCAGCCACGCCCTTCGAGGAGTTTTTTTGGGTGTGGCGACACTCTCCATATGGTGACGGATTGCCCCATACTTAGTAGGGGTGCACCTCCACTGACTTCTCAGCCACCACGTGCTCCAGCGGGTCCTCAGGCTATGATTCCAGCACCAGCTATCGCCCCACCTACTCAGCCAGATCGAGGTGGAGGTCGAGGAGGTCGAGGTCACCCCAGAGGGGGAGGCCGGGCCTGGTATTTATGCTCTTCCGGCTCGTACAGAGGCAGTTGCTTCTGAATCTATCATTACAGTTATTATTCCAGTCTGTCATAGAGATGTTTCGGTATTATTTGATCCAGGCTATATGTACTCCTATGTGTCCTTTTATTTTTCCCCACGTTTGGGTGCATTTAGGGGTTCTTTGAGTTCCCCTGTTTATGTTTCTACTCCTGTGGGAGATTCTCTTGTTGTGGGACACGTGTATCGGTCGTGTTTGATTTCTCTTAGTGGTTTTGATACCATAGCCGATTTATTATTACTCAACATGGTAGACTTTGATGTTATCTTGGGCATGGACTGATTGTCGCCGCATTATATTATTCTTGATTGTCATGCTAAGACCGTGATATTGGCTATGCCAGGTTTACCGCGATTAGAGTGGAAGGGTACCTTAGAGTATACTCCCAGCAGAGTTATTTCATTTCTTAAGGCTCAACGAATGGTTGAGAAGGGGTGTGACGCGTATCTAGCTGATGTGAGAGATGGTAGTATTGATACCCCTATAGTTGAGTCCGTTCCAGTAGAGAGGTACTTCGCAGATGTGTTCCCAGCTAATCTTCCAGGCATGCCACCCAACAGAGATATTGATTTTGGCATTGATTTGTTGTCGGGCACTCACCCTATCTCTATTCCTCCTTATCATATGGATCCTCCTAAGTTGAAGGAACATTTATAGAAGTTGCTTGATAAGGGCTTCATTCGGCCCAGTGTGTCACCTTAGGGTGATCCGGTTTTATTTGTGAAGAAAAAGGATGGTTCTATGCGTATGTGCATTGATTATCACCAGCTGAACAAAGTTACAGTGAAGAACAGGTATCCCTTGCCTCGTATCGATGACTTATTTGATCAGCTACAGGTTCCAGGGTGTTTTCCAAGATTGACTAACGTTCCGGCTATCATCAGTTGAAGATTCGGGAGCCAGATATCCCGAAGACTACCTTCAAGACTCGATATGGTCACTATGAGTTTCTTTTGATGTCTTTTGGACTGACCAATGCCACATCAGCTTTTATGCATTTGATGCACAGTGTGTACCGGCCTTATTTTGACTCCTTCATCATTGTGTTTATTGATGACATTCCGGTGTACTCCTAGACTCGGGAGGATCAGGAGCAGCACCTGAGGACTGTGCTTCAGACTTTGAGAGAAAAGAAGTTATATGCAAAATTTTCCTAGTATGAGTTATGGCTAGACTCAGTGGCATTCTTAAGTCATTTAGTATCGATGGTAGGATGAAGGTGGATCCGAAGAAGGTGGAAGCAGTGTAGAGTTGTCATAGACCGTCATCAACTATGGAGATCCGGAGTTTTCTTGGTTTGGCGGTTTATTTTTCGTCGTTTTGTAAAGGGATTCTCATCTATTGAAGCACTTATGACCAGGCTGACCCAAAAGGGTGCTCCGTTCAGGTAGATAGATGAGTGTAAGGAGAGCTTTCAGAAGCTCAATACAACTTTGACTACTGCCCTAATATTTGTATTTCCTAAAGGTTTGGATCTTATATTGTGTATTGTAATGCGTTACAGGTTGGTCTTGGCGCGGTGTTGATGCAGGACGGTATGGTGATTGCCTACGCGTCCAGACGGCTGAAGGTGCATGAGAAGAACTATCATGTCCATGACCTTGAGTTAGAACCTATTGTTCATGCCTTGAAGATTTTGTTGCTTTATTTGTACGGTGTTCCTTGTGAGATTTACACCAATCATCGGAGTTTGAAGCATCTGTTCAAGCAAAAGGATCTTAACTTGCGTCAGCAGAGGTGGTTGGAGCTACTTAAGGACTATGATATCACCATTTTGTATCACCCGGGAAAGGCCAGTGTGGTGGCCTATGCTTTGAGTTGTCGGGCGAAGAGTTTGGGGAGTTTGGCATATCTACCAGCAGTAGAGAGGCCGTTGGCGTTGGATGTTCATGCCTTAGCCAGCCAATTAGTGAGATTGGATATTTCTGAGTCGAGCCGAGTATTGTCTTGTGTGGTCTCTCAGTCTTCTCTTTATGTTTATATCAAGGAGCATCAGTATAATGACCCCTATCTGCTTGTCCTTAAGGACACGGTCCAGCACGGTGGTGCTCAGGAGGTCACTATTGGGGATGATAGTGTATTAAGGATGCAGGGCAGGTTATGTGCGCCCAATGTAGATGGTTTGTGTGAGTTGATTCTTTAGTAGGCTCACAGTTTGCGGTACTCCATTCATCTGGGTCATGGGAAGATGTGTCAGAACTTGAGGCAGCATTACTGGTGGATGTGGATGAAGAACGACATAGTGGAGTATGTGGCTCGGTGTCTAAATTGCCAGCAGGTGAAGTATGAGCATCAGCGGTCGGGTGGGTTGCTTCAAAAGTCAGAGATTCCAGAGTGGAAATGGGACCGGATCACTATGGATTTCGTTGTTGGAATCCCACGGACTCATCGGAGATTTGATGCAGTTTGGGTGATTGTGGATAGGCTGACCAAGTCAGCTCATTTCATTCCTGTGATGACTACCTATTCCTCTGAGCAGCTGGCTCGAATTTACATTTGCGAGATCGTCAGGCTTCATGGCGTACCAGTATCTATCATCTCTGACCGGGGTACGAAGTTTACATCACGGTTCTGTAGGGCCGTACAACATAAGTTGGGTACTCGATAGGAGCTGAGCACATCATTTCACCCTTAGACAGACAGACAGTCCGAGCGCGCTATTCAAATATTAGAGGATATGCTTCGTGCGCATGTGATGGAGTTTGGAGGGTCGTGGAATAAGTTTTTCCCACTAGCATAGTTTTCCTACAATAACAGTTATCAGTCGAGCATCCAGATGGCACCGTATGAGGCTCTTTATGGTAGGCATTGTCGGTCCCTAGTAGGTTGGTTCGAGCCGGGAGAGGCTAGATTATTGGGTACGGACTTGGTTCAGGATGCCCTTGACAAGGTGAAGGTTATTCAGGATCAACTTCGCACAACCTAGTCAATACAAAAGAGTTACGCGGACTGAAAGGTTCGCGATGTGGCATTCATGGTTGGAGAGTGAGTCTTGCTCCGGGTATCGCCTATGAAGGGCGTTATGAGGTTCGGGAAGAAGGGCAAGCTGATCCCAAGGTACATTGGTCCATTTGAGGTGTTGCGGCGTGTTGGGGAGGTTGCTTATGAGATTGTCTTGCCTCCCAGTCTAGCAAGAGTTCATCCAGTATTTCATGTTTCTATGCTCCGGAAGCATCATGGTGATCTGGCTCATGTGTTGGATTTCAGTTCAGTCCAGTTGGACAAGGATCTATCTTATGTTGAGGAGCCAGTGGCTATTGTGGACAGGCAGGTCAGAAAGCTAAGGCCAAAGAACATTGCTTCCGTGAAGGTGCGGTAGAGGGGTTAGCCGGTCGAGGAGGCGACTTGGGAGACCGAGCATGATATGCAATCTTTACCCTCATCTTTTCACCGCTTCAGGTATGTCTCTATACTCGTTCGAGGATGAATGACTGTCTTAATAGGGGGAGGATGTAATGACCCGGCTGTCATTTTGAGAGTTATAGCCTCCCCTGTTTACTTCTTTCCCCGTGTCATTTTCTGCATATGTGTCTTGCCGGGAGGTGTTGTTTGTTGTTTCGGAGTGTTTTGGGACACTTAGCCCCTAAACGTAAGCTTAAGGCTTAGGATTTTGACCGTAATTGGAATTGTGTGAAGACTAATCCTGAATGGGGTTGTGTCGGTTCCGTTAGCTCCGTTGAGTGATTTTGGACTTAGGGGCATGTCCGGATTATGTTTTGGAGGTCTGTATCTCATTTAGGCTTGAAATGGCGAAAGTAGAATTTCTTGGAGATTTTGACCGGTAGTGGACTTTTTGATATCAGGGTCAGATTCCGACTCCGGAAGTTGGAGTAGGTCTGTAAGGTTGAATATGACTTATGTGAAAAATTTGGGGTCAATTGGACGTGGTTTGATAGGTTTCGGCATCGGTTGTAGAAATTGGAAGTTTCAAGTTTATTAAGTTTGAATCGAAGGGTGATTTGTGTTTTTAGCGTTGTTTGATATGGTATTTTTAAATGAGGGCTCGACTAAGTTCATATGGTATTTTAGGACTGGTAGGTCTATTTGCTTAAGGCCCCAGGGGCCTCGGGTTGATTTCGGGTGGTTAACGGACCATTTCGGACCTTGGAAGATTGCAGAAATTGTTGGTATTCTCCAGTTCTGGTGTCCTTCTTCGCGTTCGCGAGGGGGATCTCGCGTTCGCGAAGAGGAACGGGAGGCAGGTGAAAATTTTTGCTACACGTTCGCGAAGGAGCTCCCGCATTCACGAAGCACTGAGGTTCTTGGCCTATGCGTTCGCGATGTAAGTCCCGTGTTCGCGTAGAGGTATTTGCCAACTGGGTCCCCAACCCCTTTTGCCGACTCGTGTGCGACGTTGGTCCCGCGTTCGCGTAGGGTCAAGATGATTTTTCTTCGCGTTCACGACATGGGCATCACACTCGCGATTAAGGACTTGGCTGGAGTGAAATTTGTGCTTCGCGAACGCGAGGGTGTGGCCGCATTCGCGAAGAAGAAATAACTGGGAAGACTTATATCATTTCAAAAACGAGGCTGAGGCCATTTTTATCAAAACTTGAGTTTGGAAGCTTAGATTTGGACGATATTATGGGAGATTTTCAGAGACATCGATTGGGTAATCATTCTATACTCTATTTTGGTTATATCCCACTAATCTATCATTAATTTCATCTTTAGTTTCGGATTTTTGGGTTGAAATTTTGGGGAAAGTTGGAATAAGTTCTTCAACTAAGATTTCGAGGTTTGAAAGGGGATTTGTGGTCGGATTTGAGTAATTTTTATATGGTTGGACTCGTGAGTGAATGGGTGTTCATATTTTGTGACTTATATCCGATTTCGGGACGTGGACCCGAAGAGGCTTTTTGGGACGTTTTCCTAATTTCTTGCTTTAGCTTAGATTTCATTGATTAGATTAGTTTCTTGTAGCTACATTTATGGTATGTAATTTATTTTGGCTAGATTTAGGCCATTTTGAGCCGGATATTCCTGGGAAAACCATTGCTACTGGTTGATTTAGCTTGGTTCGAGGCAAGTGTTTTGCCTAACCTTGTGTGGGGGAAATTATCCTTAGGATTTGGTACTTTTATTGATATGTGAGCTCTGTGTATGCGACGTGACGAGTGCGTACACGAGCTAATTGTTTCAAAACCTGATTTTTACTGAGTAATTACCTATTTTCACCTTAATTGAGCACACTAACATATGTAGTTACCTTGCTAGCCTAGAATAACATGTCTATGTATCTTAATTGCTTAACTGAACTCCTTGCAACATGCGTAATGAATTCCTGCTTCTTTTCTTGATTTGTACTTTATCTAAACTGCAGATTCTCTTGTTGTACCTTTCATCTGTAATTTTCTGAGTTGTGTATTTACTTTGGGACTACGGGATGGTATCCCGGAATATCCCCCTGCATATTTACTTTTGAGACTACGGGACAGTATCCCGGGAGATCCCCATGCACATTTACTTTTGAAACTACGAGGCGGTACCTCGGGAGTTCTCCCTGCACATTTACTTTTGAGACTACGAGGCGGTACCTCGGGAGTTCTCCCTGCATATTTACTTTTGGGACTAAGAGACGGTATCTCGGGAGATCCCTTTTTGTTTATATTCGCGTGTTGTACTGTTATTTCATTGTGTTTTCCTTTGTTGAATTCTAGTATTTTATTATAATATTTTATTCTCCTACTTTATTTATTATATACCAGTGGGCCTGACCTGACCTCGTCACTACTCGACCGAGGTTAGGCTTGGCACTTACTGGGTACCAATTGTGGTGTACTCATGCTACTCTTCTGCACATGTTTTGTGTGCAGATTCAGGTGCTCGTTATCAACCGCATTATCAGTGACTTCGAGATAGCTTTGGAGACTTCAAAGTATATCTGTAGCGTCTGCAGACCTCGTAGTCCCCTTCTATTCTTCACCGTGTCAAACATTTTATGTATTTTCTTTTATTAGACTCTGGTGTATAGAGATACTACTTCTTTTATGTAGCTTGTGACTCATGATGTTTCGGGTTTGGGAAGCTCTGTACGTTAGTGATAGAATATGAGGGTCCACCAAACTATATAGAGAACCAGGTTCTCTATTAGTTCCCATAGAACACATGCACACTGAAGTAAGTAAATGGCACAATGGAGTTTTACATGGAAAACTCCCAGCTCACGGGATCAAAAACAGAGGATAGACACTAAGAACTTGACACTTGGGAAAGGGACACTATTTAGGGAGCACTGGAAGGGAAAGGCCTAGATGAGGAGGCAAGGATTCGAAGAAGGATTTCCATTCAAGCATTGACTGACACATGCTCGTTGAGCAGTCTCTGCGTCAGGTCCTCAACCTGTTTCCTGAGGTCGGCATTTTCTCTTGTCAGATAGGTAACCTCTGTTCTTTAAGAGATGCTGGAATCGGGTGCCTCCTGAACCTGACTGCGCTGACCTTCGAGAATGACATTCCTTGCCTTCAATTTCCTTATGTACAGCCCCACATCATCTTTTGTTTTTTTTTTCAATTCTTCCTTGCCAGCGTCCTGAGTATCACAAATCTTAGTCTTCTTGGAGGAACCATGTTCCTCAATGGCATCAGCCTTCCTTTTCATTGATTTTCTTAAACTCTTTCCTTTCTCAGCAGATTTCCTGGAGACCTTCTCAAAAGATTCCTCATCCACTTTTTCATAGGACTCCTCAACCATTTTCTCATCCTCTTTCTCACCAGATGACTCCCTCTTGGACTTTTGAACAATAAGTTTCTTTGATGACTTACGAACCAAGGGACAAGGTTCCTCTTCTACCTCATCATCCACATTCAAGACTAGTGCAGGAGCCACTACCTTCTCATTGACTACCTTTACATCTTTCACCAATCTCCTCTTCTTCTTTTCCCCCTTTTTTTTTACTTTTCCTTAAGACGGACTCACGTTCTTCCTTTTATTTTTTCTTGCAACCTCGTGATGGGTCTCTTAGATGACGAGCCCTGGGGAGGTACCTTTCTACTCCTAGAACTAATAAAGCTCGCCAGAGCAACATTATCATAATCTTCTTCTTCACTATCCTCCTCTCCTCCTCAAAACAAAGATCGCATTTCAGGAACCACACTTGTTAATGGCGCAACATAGAAACGAGGAGAGGGAGCAGAATCAGTACTGACCTGGAGTTCTTGTGGAGAACCAGGGGTTTTATCCCAAGTGGAAGCAGAGGGCTCCTCTTGGGAAGAGGGACCAGGTCCCTCTATTGGTTCCCCAGTATAACTGTTAGGTGCCAAAGTTTCGATAGGCACCGGTTTTCTACCCTCNATTGATTGTGAGAGGGGTTATTTAATAGGGGTGAGGAACCGGTTAGGAATGGGTATCAATTTTGGGTAGTCGGGTCGCTTCAGATGAGACGCTTGGGTTTAAAAAGCGAGAAAGAGAGAAACTGACAATTTAATGATGTGGCACCATTTCAGCCATTTAAAAATTGTGCATGGGAGTACAGAGGAACTACTAACCTGTGTCGGGGGAACCAGGTTCCCTTATAGATTTGCAAATGTAAGCCTAATCCTTTGGCTAATGTGTAATGCATTAGATACTTGCTTGCACTGTAATCGTCATGCGTGTCTACCTGTAACAGTATAGAGATGAGTTAGACTTTTCCAGAAAATACTTTTTAGCTATTTTACCTGTACATTTCTTCCGTAGACAATCATTGAAGGACCAGGTCCTCATATTGATTTCATCATCCCTAGAGCCAAGCAATTCTTTTCAAAATGCTCTCTACTCAGTGCTTTTCCTATCCACCAGATACCCAACATAGTCAGCATCAGCATACCCTATTAAGTCAAGGTTATCTCCTGAGGGATAGTAGAGAACCATGTCATGCATCCCTTTGAGATAGCTTAGGATTCTCTTGGAAACTTTCAGATGAGATTCATTTGGATTGTATTGAAACCCGGCACAAATTAAAAACAATATCTGGTCCACAAAGACCCACACTAAAAACAATATCTGGTCTACTACAGAAGTGACCCTATGATACCTCTATACATGGTCTGATTTACAGGGGAACCAGGTTCATCTATGTCTAGACGAGTAGCTGTGGCGATGGGAGTGTCAATAATTTTTGATGTCTCCATGTCAAATCTCTCCAGCAGCTTCTTGATGTACTTATGTTAACTTATCATTGTCCCCTTGGGAGTTTGCTTCATTTGTAAATATAAGAAGAAATTCAGTTCCCTCATCATACTCATTTCTAACTCACTTCTCATGAGTTTTGAAAATTCTTCACATAGAGAATCAATTGTTTCTCCAAAGATGATGTCATCAACATAGATCTACACAATGAGAAGGTTCCTTCCTCGTTTCTTCATAAAAAAGTATTGTCAATTTTCCTTCTTGTAAAGCTATTTTCTAGAAGGAATTTTGACAACCTTTCATACCAAGCACGGGAAGCCTGCTTTAACCCATACAAAGCCTTGTCGAGTTTAAAAACGTGCTTCCAAACTCCTCAAGTTTGTTTCTGAATACCCACCCGGTTCCTATAACAGTTCTGCCAGCAGACCGTGGAACCAGGTTCCACACAGTGTTCCTCTCAAATTGATGGAGCTCTTCTTGCATAGATGTAATCTAGTCTTCATCTTTCAGTGCTTCCTTGATATTCTTGGGCTCTATTTGAGAGAAAAAGGCTGAGAAGGCAAGTGAATTTCTTGTCTTTGATCTGGTTTGAATTCCTGAATTAAGAGGAGTGATTATGCTTTGAAGAGGGTGTGAGCTCTTGTGCTTCCAATTGGACACCTGAATCTTATAAGAGAGAATCCAAGTTCTTCTGGATTTGATCCATATGTCCTATTCCTCACCTCAGCAGCTGGAGTTCCATGTACAGTATCCACAACTCTGTTTTTTGCTTCAGATATATTGATTGAGGAACAAGGTTCCTCTATGTCGGTTGGAGTCTCATCTTTAGTACTGAGGAACAAGATCCATGTAAATCTTGAGTAGTCATCCACAATGACGAAAATATGTACCTTTTTCCTCCTCTAGTTGGCACCCGCATAGGTCCACATAGATCCATATGGAGGAGATCAAGTGGCCTTGAGATGCTAACTTCCTTTTTGGGCTTGAAAGAGGATCTGACTTGTTCTCCTTTTACACATTCATCACACACCATGTGATCCTTGAAGTTCGACTTGGGCAGACCACGAACCAGGTCCCTCTTGACCAATTTGTTCAGCAGCGTGAAATTTGCATGACTCAGCCTTCTGTGCCATAACTCAGCATTATCATCAACATCACTCAGACAGCTAAGATCCCCATTTTGCAAGGACTCAAAGTTAGCAACATAGATTTTTTCTTATCTTTACGCCACTAACATCACTTCACCAGTCACTAGATTTGTGACTATGCATATTTTAGATACAAATTCCACTTTGTTACCCTTGTCACAGATTTGGGAAATATTCAGCAAGCTATACTTTAAATCTTTCACGTAGTACGCATTTTCAATAGAGTGGGAAAGGGACTTCCCGATCCTTCCAACTCCCAGAATGTATCCCTTCTTGCCATTTCCAAAGGATACACTCCCTCTCTGCAGAGCCTTCAGTGAAAGGAAATCATTTGTACTTCCAGTCATGTGCTTCAAGCAGCCGTTATCCATGTACCACTGTTGACTGTTCCCTTTCATTGTTCCCTGCACAAGGAAATCAAGGGTTAGACTTAGGAACCCAAACAAGTTTGGGTCCCTTGATGAGGGAAGGGGTGAATGAGGGATCTTTTGGTCCAAGCAAGCATTATACATTTTTTATGTGAAGGACAAGGTTCCCTAGCAGCAGTTAATTTTTCAACAAAAATTTTGTTTTTCTATTGAGACTGAATTCTGGCCTTACAATTTTCTTTAAAGTGCCCAGTGTTGACACAGTTAGTGCAAAGCCAATTGTCAGGTACAATAATGTACTTGCTATGAGGGTTGTAGGGAGTCTTTTCCCTTTGGAACCTGATTCCCTGCTTGTTTCCCCCATTGTTCGTATACATAGCAGTGATTGTATCAGAGGACTAGGTCCATGATGCGAGACTAAATTGCATAGTTTAACATGTGATATACCTTACATTTTATGCGCATTAATGATAAAAATACACTTGTTATGTGCGTAATGGAGTTTATTTTATGTGTAGGTGAATTGGAGATGGAAACAAAGCTAAAGGGATGCAAATACGTCGAAAATACGCAAAAGGAGACGCCCGGGCGATAGCCGGGCGTTTGCCCCCTAAATCCAGGCCCCCCAGGCGTTAGGGGGGCGTTTACCCCGTAAAGCCTGGCCCCCCCTGGCGTTAGGGGGGCGTTAGGTCCATAACGCCAGGCCCCCCCTGGCGTTAGGGGGGCGTTACAGCCCAAACGCCAGGGGTCTCCAGTTTCGCCCAAGTCCGAGTTT
>ML353659.1:52522-78478 GCA_005239505.1 Nicotiana paniculata | reverse complement strand
TAAATAGAAATATTATTGATAGTTTCATTTCATGCTATAAATAGAGTACTCTTTTTTTCATTTCAACAAATGAGTATTTTCTTTTCATGATATAAAAAAATACTTTTTCATTTTAACAAAAAAAGTACTGTCTTTTCATGATGTAAAAAAAAGTATTTTCTTTCATTTTAAAAAAAGAATATTAAAAAGTATTTTCTTGANGGGGGGGGGGGGGGAAGGGGAGCACAGGGAACGTGAGGACTTGGGAGAAGGGGGTGAGGAGAGTAGCATAAAAATTATTTTTCTAAAAAATATTTTCTACTCTCTAACTAAACATTAGAAAATATTTTCGAAATATTTTCACTCACCAACCAAACAAGGAAAAATAAGTCATAAAACCACTCATTTTTAATGAAAATCCATGAAAAATATTTTCCTTCATACCAAACACATCCTTAAAAGATATAAGTCTTCTCCATCTCCTTTGTTCCCTTTCCTTAAAAATTACTCTTGCCATTGTGAGGTCTTACTAATTTAGACCTCAAAGCATAACCCCCAACTAGGGTTGTCTATTGGTACGATATTTATCGGTATCTGTACCGGGTCGTACCGGTACCCATATCGGACCGTATTGTTCCGGTGGTTGGGTAGGGGTAGGGGATTTGGGATGGAGGATCAGGGTAATGGTAAGGTACCCGATTTAGTACCCCTAGTACCGGTACTGAAAGTACCCTTCAGGTAGCGTACCGATACCAATAGATTTTTTTTTTAAGATCTAGCCATTTTTGTACCGTTAGCCAACGACTATTTTCTCCTCCCTAGCCCCCAACATCCCCCTACCCCCTAATTTATGTTTTTAACCCCAAAGTTTGTGCAAATAAATTTTTCCCTATTTTAAAATTATAAATACCCCATTTCTTTCGTTCAATTTTCATTCAAAAACTTTCATATCTCTCTAATTATCTCTCTCTCTCTAACTCTAATTGCAATTAACGTCGCGTTTGGTAAATTCGTTTCAACTCATATAATTTTTGCCTTTATTTTTGTTATACTTGTGTTGCTATTTGTTATAATCTTAATAATTTATTATTAATAATGGCTCCTAAACTGATAAAAAAAAGTGTATAAAAGATCTACTAAGGATAATGCCAGTGAGGGGGGGTCCTTATTTTCAAAGAAATCCTAACCAGTCGGGGATTAGGAGTTACATACGAGAAACGTATAGTCTTTCTTTTTCGGATTTTGCTAAACAACTGTTAGAAATAATGTTTGCGATTAAGACCTACTGAAATATATGAAGAGAAGAAACTTTGGCCTTCCAAAAATAATTCAAGAAGACAACGATGCATTTAGTGAAATACTATGTATCGGAGACAGCATGGACGCATAAGAACAAATGCTATCAATTTCAAGCAAAGAACCACTAGAAATTATTGAAAAACTCCATAAGTTATAAAAAAAAATGTAATTTTACTTTTATAAACATTGAAATAGAAGTATTGAATCTTTTCATCCATTAAAGTTTGTTTGTATTTAAATATAATTTTTACAAGTGTTGAAATACAAATAAATACTAGTAACTTGTATTAGAAATTTAATTTTTACATTGAATAAAATAAAATAAAAGGCACTGCATAGCCTTGAAGTTTTTTCATCCATTAAAGCTTGTTTGTATTTAAATATATATTTTTTTAATTTTTAATTTAAAATTACCCCTAATGTTACACTTCATGTTTTCGTACGTAAGAGTACGTCGTAGGTCAATTGATGTAAGCTTAGAAAAGAAATCATCTTTGAAAAGCTTATAAAGTAAGTTAATCATGTCACTGTGGAGGTTACAAATATTTAAGTTCATGAATACCAAGTACCAAGAGGGTTGGAATGCTTAGAAGCTAAACGAATTGAAGAAAATAAGTTTCGCCGAAAGTCGACAAGTTGGAATGTTATAACATGTACTTTCGGGGTGAGACTAGGGATCTTAACATTATAAGGATGTTAGGTTATGAGTTATTTAGTCGTATGGTAGTCGTGTGTTATGTTTTGAAGTTAAGCGAGTTGTGTAACAAAAGTTGGCAAAGGTCATAACAAGTTACATTCATAAATGTGCTGAAAATTACGTCAAGTGTAGCTGATCTTTTCTCCAAATATATTTGGAATTGCCAGATGATCTACTAACCAAATTGAAGATTTACTAGCCTAGTTTCTAACACATTAAACTTTTCATCGATACGAAATCAGAGTAGAGAGATATTCACATTTTCGCAAGACTGCGCAAGCAGCTCCCATGGGACAAACAAAGTTGGTGTAAAACTCCAGCTTGTATTTTGAGTCAATTTTAAGTCGTTTTAACTCATTTTTCTCGTCCAAACAGTTCCTAAACCCTCCGAAATTGTAACAACCCGGCCGGTCATTTTGAGAATTTAAGTCCCGTTTGGTGGCTTGTGTACTGACTTGTGTGCGTGGTCGAGTTCAGTTACCGAATGATTCGGTGTCAAATCGGAAGAAGGATTCTAGTTTTTGGTAAGAGTCGACCGAAATTTGACATTTTTGTAAATGGCTCCAGGATGGGGTTTGGAGGATTTCAACAACTTTGTATAGTGATTTTGGACTTAGTCGTGGTCCGGATTCAGATTTGCAGGTCTGTAGGATAATTTGAAGCATTTCGGCAGAAGTTGGAAAAGTTGAAGTTTGGAAGGTTGAGAGGTTTGACCAAGAGTTGACTTTGTTGATATCGGGCTCGGAATGCAATTTCGGCAGTTGGAACAACTCCGTTATGTTATTTGGGACTTGCCTGCAAAATTTGACGTCATTCCGGGTTGGTTCGATAGGTTTCGGCTCGAGTTTTGGAAGTTGGAAGACTTGAAAGTTAATAAGTTCGATTCAAGGTGCAATTCGTAATTTCGACGTTGTTTGATACGATTTGAGTCCTCGACTAAATTTGTATCGTGTTTTAGGCGGTGTTGGTATATTTGGTTGAGGTCCCGGGCGGCCTTGGGTGTGTTTCGGATAGGCTACGGGCCGCGATCGCGAAGGCTTATTTGATGGGCTGACCATTCCTTCTTTGAGTTCGCATAGGATTGTTCGCGATCGCATACGTATTCTTCTACTTTCTCCGCGTACGCACTTCATTCCCCGTGTTCACATAGCTCAGTTGTAACAACTGGTCATTTCCCCTTCCCTTTCTGCGATCGCATGCAAACTCACGGGGTCTCGTAGTGTAGTACTTGGCCTCAACATTTTTGCCTCTTCGAGATGGCACTGGTCTGTATGCGATCGCGTAATACATTTTGGGTAGTTGCCATTTTTCTTCTTCTCAATCTCACTCTTTCTTCCGCGATCGCGATGAAAAAATACCTGGGCAGAATATAAAGTTCTCTATTCTGAGGGTTAGCCATTTTTTTAAACATTTTTGGAGTTCTAGAGCTCGATTTTGAGCGATTCTTTGTGGGTTTTACAAGCAAATCGATTGGGTAAGTGTTCTTCACCTAGAACTAATTATATTCCATGATTTTATCTTTATTTTTATCATTTAATTATTGTTTTGAGTTGAGGAAAATGGAGATTTTGAAGAAAAGATTTCAAAATGTAAAATCATGATTTGAGGGACGAAATGGTATCGAAATTCGATAATTTTAGTTCTCGTATCGGAATAGGTGTTCGGGTTTTGTAAAATTTATCGCGTTTTGAGGTACGGGACCGGGGGTCAACTTTTGGGTTAAATTTTAGTTTTTGATAAAGATTGAGGCTTTATGATCCGGAATAGTTTCTCATGAGTTTTATTTATGCTTTGATGTTATTTTGGCTAGATTTGAGCCGTCCGGAGGTCATTTCACTCGAGAAGTTCGGTTTAGAGTGTCAGTTTATATTCTTTGAGATAATTATCTTGCCTAACCTTGTGTGGGGGAACCACCCCTTAGGATTTGAGTCTTCTATGCTAATAGTATCATGTGAAGTCCGTGTACGCTGAGTGACGAGTACGTGCTCGGGCTTATTTGTGAAAAGTTGGCCTTTTAGGGTTCTTAGGTCCTTGTATTCACTGAGTATGAAGTTGTTTTTAATATGATTAAGTCTTCATAATTACTAGTTCGACCTCTACCTGCTTTAATTAGAATTAATTACTTCATGATCCACTCTTATTGCCTATTTGACTCTTATATGACTTAACTGAAGTTGTTACCTCTTCTATTGCCATGTTATCCCTCCCTAATCGCTTCTCCTTAATTGAAAGTATAATTATCTCTTCTGTAATTGTTCATCCTTAATCGAGGTTATGATTATCTTTTCCGTTGCCTATCCTTAACTGAATTGGTTGTATCTCTTTCGTAATTGCTCAACCTTAAAAAACTTTTAGGCATCCTATATTTCAGTTGACTTATTCTTATTTGGAATTATTGACTCGTGATATCTCCCTTGTTGTTAAACTGTACTTTGTGGGACCGTTGTTACATATTATTTTCTCCCTTGTTGAGCTGTTCTTACTATGACTAGCATTCTCTATTGTAGTTATTCCTTGTGAACTAGTTCTACCATTTCTTTGTAATCGAAAGTTCTTGAGTTGATTTACTTGCCGTACTCTTGTATTATTATCATTGTTGTTGTTGTACTTGTAGTTGTGATGTACGAGGTTTTTTTCATGTGGTTTTTATTGTGATGCACAAGGTTTCTGTCGTGCAGTTGTTATTGTGATGCACGAGGTTTCTGCCGTGCGGGTGTTATTGTATTGCACGAGGTTTTTGCCGTGCTATTGTTACTATTGATATTTTCACATGCGGCGTGACAAGGTGCGCTATATATGTGGGTTGCGCATGTGGTGAGACAAGTTGGGAACATTATTATGCACGTGTGGCGAAACAAGGTGGACATTTACTTTATTATTGCACATATGGCGAGACAAGGTGGGCTATGTCAGGGATTGATTTGTGATGACTTGTGATGGACTGGGGGCATTCTTGTTGTTGATATTTGTGTAGTGGAGCACTTATCTGTGTGAGTTTTATCTTGTGGAAATTTGTGGGAAAACATTTTACGTGCTGTCCCATTTCTCTATACTTACTAGCTGGCATGAACAATGTTAGAACACTTTCACAAGCATACACATAGTAAATCGCTCATATCGGTTTAGAGGATGGATCTTGTTATTGTTGAGTATTGATGCACACCCTTGTTTTCTAGCCTTCTATGCGAGAAAGGCTCTATTGGCACGTGAGTCGTCAATGCGGTTATAAGTTTATAATGAGGGCACAGGATGCCAAGTGTTTAGGGTTATGGAATTGGGACCCGTGAAAATGTGGATATTCTGAGGTTCGGTACCTCGTGGAGGTTATTGGCTAAGACCTGGTGTGAAAGCGGGTTTTTGTTGAGTTGCTACTTGCCTTTCTTTTATATGTGATTTCTGGATTCAAACTATGTTCCATTCATTCTACCGTGTCATTACTATGGTGTTCCGCTGTTAGTTGTTGCTTTCCTTTCTTACTAAAATTACCGTATTATTTGTCATTATGCGTAGTCTTTATATACATATCATACTCTGTTGTTTCTTGTACTCGTTCAGGTTATTTAGTCCAGCAGATGTCTTGACTGTTTCTCGTCACAACTCCACTGAGGTTAGTCTTGATACTTGCTGGGTACCACTATGGTGTACTCATACTATACTTCTGCACATTTTTGTGCAGATCCAGGTATTGCGGAGTCATTCGATCGTTAGCTAGCTGTACAGATCTTGCGGTGGAGACTCAAGGTAAACCTGCTGCTGCGTTCGCAGGCTTCAGAGTCACCTTCTGATTTTGTATTTACACTGTTTACTCTTATTTCAAAATAGTTGTATTTAGAGGTTTTCTAGCAAACTCTGTAGAGATTATGACTTGTACCACCGATTTTTGGATTGTAAAATTTTAAAAAGATTTCTATTTCGTAATTGTCATATGTTAGTTTAAATGTTGTTGTTATTTAATTAATGTTAGTATTACCTAGCCCCTAAGACTAGGTTCCATCACGACGCCCAACGGAGGGAAATTTGGAATAAATGCTCTCCAGGGGTTCCTCCACGATTCTAGGGTGAAAACCTAAGATAAAAACGCGAATCTAACGCTAGAAATTTCATGGTGCTTGCTAGATGGTAGTTCTTCATCTTGTGGCTGTTTTGGAGGGTTCTTCAAAGGTAAGTAGCCTCAGATTTCGTGTTGTTCTTGTTGATTAAGCTAAGAATCAGTGCCTCCTTTATATATATTAGAGTTTCAAGGCGAAATACAAGTGCTTACACACCAAATTGAACACAAAAGTTTATTCTAGAAAAGAATACAATTCCTACAGTGTTGTGGTGTGATTGGGGGTTGTTGTGAGCTACACCAGCTGAGGATTTCAAGTTGTATCTACTACCCAAGGTAAGTAAATCATGTTCTTTTTTTCCTTAAGGTTAATCATGTGTTGGTTTAGTTATTTGAGTGAAACTCTACAAGCTAGTAATTGACATGGCATAAGGAATCATTATCTTTTTTGTGGGATATGTTGAGGCTGTATATATAGTTTGTTGTGGCTGGAAGTTCTTATAAATAGCTTGATTATGTTATGAATGTTGTTTTTAAGCTTATCTATGTGCTAATTAAGTTGATTGAAGAAGATAACATGAAAAATAAGAGGTTGGCGATAAATGTTAAGGTGTTAGGCACGTGGACTATATTTGAAGATTATTCTTATGATGTTTTGGGCTGAAAATGATATGGTAAGCATAAGTATGATGTTATAGATGTTGTAGGCAGATTCATGGAAAATGAATTGGACTCGAACCATATTTTGTTAATCGTAAATCGAGCTTGCTGCTCAAAATGGTTGTTGAAGTAATCGGGGAGCTTATTGTGAATTACATTGTTGTTTTTTGGGCTGTTTGGTGACTTTTGATAACATATGGAATGTAGTACAAACAGGGGAGGTTTTGTCCCTTTTCTTGTACAATACTGGTTTCCAAAATATGAGAGTTACAACACTTATATGATGACCACGAAGTCAGTTTACTCATTATAGACGTAAGAAGATCATATTGAGCTTGCTTGACGACTAGATAAAAGATTTCGAAGTTATGTTCAGGCACTTCATCTAAAGTGAAATGAACATAAACGATACGCTATTTCATAGCGAATCTACTCCTAGCAACTAAGGTTGCCCATGTTGTTCTTTTTTTATAAAGTTATTCTAAGCAAATATGTATGATCCTTGAATCCTATTGAGGTTCATATTGATGATATAGATGTTAATAATTTTAATCGAGGGTGCGACGATCTTACATCACTCCGAAAGTTTAAATGTGATTCCATGAGGCCAACATTCATTATATACATGTATCTATTTTACTCTATCGAGCCGCGCTATAGTCAGCCGGCTACGACACCTATTGTGCAACCACTGATCAATTGGATTTTACCGAGCTCCACGTGGCCGAGTACGATTCTACCGAGCCTTATGATGTTCGGGCATGTTTTTACCAATTCCTCTTCGAGGACGGGTAAAATATGATGATGATGCCCACATAGGCGTATGTTTTTACAAGTATATGTATATATTTATGCATCATGCATTTCATGCCAGTCACCCTCAGAGGCACTCATATGTTACATGTTGTATCTTCTCTACCTCTCTTTACATTATTGTTCTTATATATGCTTTCCTGCCTTACATACTCGGTACTTTATTCGTACTGACGTACCTTTTTTCTGGGGATGCTGTGTTTCATACCCGCAGGTCCCGATTGTCAAGTTGACACTCCTCCTAGTAGGCTCTCAGCTCAGCGGAAGGTATTGGTGCACTCCACTTTCTTCAGAGTTGCTTATTTGGTTAGTATTCTTTGGACATGTATTGATTGTTATTGCGGATCCCTGTCCTAGCCTTTATGATGTTTATGTACTCTTAGAGGCTTGTAGACATATGTCATGTATATGGATGATTATATGGCCTTGTCGGCCTATCTTTTGAGTGTACAAATGATCATATCGGTCTTATAGGCCCGTACGTCACATGTATAAGTTTGTATACCATGTTGGGTCATCCTATGTCGAGTATTCTCTTATTTTTAGTTCTGGTTATCTCTTGACGACCTTTCCAGCTCATTTACCCATACTAGTATGATAAGAAGGATAAGTTACGTTGGTACCCGGTTGTCGAACACAGGTGGTTTAGATAAATACTCCTTGATTTTTTCGAAGGCTTTCTAGCATTCTTTAGCCCAGCTTGTTGCAGCATCTTTCTTCAGCATTTTAAAGATTGGCTGATAGAAAACTCATCACATCTTTCTTATTCTTTGGCGTTTGCAAATCCTGGATAGCTTTGATTTTTGACAGGTCTAGCTCAATACCTCGGCAACTGACGATGAAACCTTACAATAATCCAGCAGGAACTCCGAAGGCACATTTTGCATGGTTTATATTCAAGTTTTATTTTCGAAGCCGATCAAAAAATTTCTTCAGGTCTTCTATGTGATCCGAGCTTCTTTTATAGTTGATGATAACATCATCCACATACACCTCTATTTTCTTTGTAAATCATGTCATGGAATATAGTCGTCATGGCCCTATGTAGGTGGCCTCTACGTTCTTCAAACCAAACGACATCATTTTGTAACAATATATCCCCCATGGTATGATAAAGACTATCTTTTTGCGTCCTCTTCATCCATCCAAATCTGATGGTATCCTGAAAAGCAATCTACAAAGGATTGGAACTCATGCTTAGTGCAATTGTCAATCAGTGTGTGTATGTTAGGCAGCGGGAAATCATCGGACTTGCTCTGTTCAGATCTCGGTAATCGAAACATACTCTAACTTTCCCATCTTTCTTTAGAACCGGCACAATGTTGGCTAACCAGATCGGGTATTCGACCACTCGGAGAACCTTGGCTTTGATTTACTTGGTGATATCCTCTTTTATCTTCAAACTCATATCTGGCTTGAACTTTCTGGGCTTCTGCTTTACCGGTGTACACGTGGGGTTAGTGGGTAGCTTGTGAGATACTATGGATGTGCTTAAACCATTCATATCGTCGTAGGACCATGCAAAGATGTCCTCATACGCCTTTAGAAACCTGATATACTCTTTCTTTTTTGTCGGTGATAGATGGATGCTTATGCTAGTTTTCTTGACTGTTTCAGAATCCCCTAAATTAATGGCCTCAATTTCCTCCAAATTAGTCCTTGGTTTATTTTAAAAATTATCTAATTCTTTGACAATTTCCTTAGGTATTACATCATCCTCTGGATCTTCCGAATCACTGTCCTTATGTTGCGTTGTCTCATTACATGTCATAGTTGTAGGTTTATCAGGATATGTAATAATTATGCTGAAAAGAATGTAGAATGATAATAATAAATATGAAAGGAAATAATGCATTAAAGAAACTTTTTAATGTCAACAAGTACGACTCGATGGCTCGAGTAATTATTTCAAAACAAAATACTGAAAAATGTGCTGCTCAAAATAATTTGAAAATAAGTCATGCTTGTTTTCCAGGCAACCCAGGAACTCGGCGAGCCCGGGATGGTGTAGCGGTCGGATTCTTGAGAACAACTCCCTCTTCCATTGTCTAAATGGTAAGGTCTTTCTTCTCCTCCTCATCGACAATTGCGCTACAGTCCATGTCTTCCTCATCCAGAAACAGCTTCCTCATACCGGCCAAAATCTTATCTTCTTCGGTTCCCCACATCATGTTAGCTTGACGGAATGTCTGGTGCAGAGGTGGCACAAGTTGTTCTAGAGGATAATAATGTACGTGCCATGGCGGTATCCCCTCCTGATACTCTTTCATAGTATATTCATATCCTAGTCCAAAAGTATTGCTTTATACTGTGGTTGTACATGTTTAGTGATCCCCTGAAGCTTTTTGCCAATACCCTTGCTGGTTCATATCATGTCCACAACAATATTCTTTCTATCTTCTTGCTCCACCGTCGAGCCTTTTCAATTGCGTTCACCCGCTTAATGCGATGATATGTTTCTCCACCCAACTTCCTCATGTTTTCGGTGACTGGAAAGGTCTAGTTGGTTTAGATAGGGTTTCTTCCGTCTCCATGAATGATCACCTCCTGATGATTCCATTCGAACTTCAAAACTTGGTGCAGAGTAGAAGCCAGTGTTCCAGCTGCATGTATCCATGGTCATCCCAACAATAGGTTGTAGGTAGCAGATATATCTAACTATTGAAACTCAAATTCAAACCAAGTCGAACCCATCTGTAGATCAAGGTTGTTTCCCGATAGTGGCTCTTTGAGATCCGCCGAACGCCTTCACATTCATGCTTCCCATTCTTATATCGTGCAGGCCCTTACCTAATTTCTTCAGAGTGGTCAATGGATATATGTTCAGACTCGAACCTCTATCTATCAGGACCCTGGCTATGAACTTTCCTCGAATTGCACTGTGATATGCAATGCCTTGTTGTGATTTAGTCCTTCTGGTGGTAACTCATCTTCGTGGAAAGTGATTTTATGTCTCTCTAATACTTGTCCGACCATGTTAGCCATCTCTCCACTAGTGATGATGGTAGGTGCTATAGCTTCACTTAACACTTTCATCAAAGCATTCTTGTGCGTGTTTGAGTTTTGCAACAGTGATAGATGGATATCTGCGAAGGAGTCTTGTTCAGGTGGTCAACAACATAGTATTCCCTTGCTTGTATCTTCCTCCAATGATCATCAATGCCAGTCTCAACAACTGGCGGTTTAGGTGCAACTTCCTTGCTTGTTCCTCCTAGATTCTCATATGTGTAAACTCTGCCGGTTCTAGTCATACCTTGCATGACAGTTGTTTCTTCCATTTTGGCTTTTCCCTTTCTTGTTGCTTCCACAATATAATCCCACAGGACGACATCAGGCTCGTAAGATGGTGTGGGAGATACCATTATAGTGAAGGGTGTAGCTATCTCAACTTCAAATGGCACCTGGTTTTGTACCACAATTTATGTGATGGTGGCCGGAGATGTTTTAGGAGCTTCTCCCTCTCGAATGAGTCCAGGGGACCCTTCCTGATCCCAGTATTCATTAGTTTCTATCACATTCAATTAAGGGTGTATTGTGGTTCGGGCCTAGCCCGGGACCGGCCCAGGCCTGCCAGCCCATATGGGTTTTGGCCTGGCCCGTATGGTTCGGGCCCAAGCGGTCCTAAGAGCCCACAGTGGGCCGGTCCTAACTGGTGAGACCGTGAGCCTGGGACCGTTTAGCCCGGGACCGGCTTCCATTGGTGGGCCGGTTCAACCAGGCCTAATGACTATTTTTCAAAGTTTTTCTTTTTTTTTAAAATTGGCCAATGGTTTGAAATTTAAAAAATAGTCGTTGGCCTGCCAATTTAGCCGTTTGGAACTTTCAAAAATAGCCATTTTCCCCCCAAACTTTGTTTTAACCCCAAACTTTTTATAATTACACTTTTCCCTATTCTCAACTATAAATACCCCCTCATTCTTTCATTTTTCTCATAAAATTAGAGAGAAAATTATCAATCTCTCTCTAATTTTATTCTTTAATTGATTACTTTATTATTGAAATTTGTGAAAAATTGTGAAGTTGGTAAATTGAAGTATTCAAGTCTTCAAGTCTTCAACGATATACAATTTTCAAGAAGTTGTTCGTCAATTCGGTAAACTCGTTCCAACTCTTAAGTTTTAATATTATAGTTTTGTTTGTTTTACTTTGTATAATTATAATTTATATGTCCTATTCTTTGAAAAATATGTTTGGTAAAAGTAAGGGAAAATCCAATATTGGTTAATCTAGTGGCCAAGCTACTACTCTTCCCCCGGCTTCCCGACCCAAACCTGTTACCCATCCTCCTCCACCTGTTATTCTTGATAGTGATAACCCTTTATTTCAATTTACCGATATTCAATTTTACCATGATATTACACCAGGTGAATAATTAAATGATCAATATATGAGTGCTCTTTATGGTAATCTAGCTATTGATGAAAATGATGATGAAAATATAGATTTAGATGAAATGCAACCAGATGATGATATACCTACTAGTCCTGTTATTGAAGTTAACACAACTGATAATAATCCAAATGATTCCCCGCCTGACCCTCCTGTAGTAACCCCTACTTTTAATAGACAACCTTCTAAACGGTGCAAAACATCTCTTGTTTGGCACTTTTTTATTCAACTAAGAGATCAAAATAAGGCTAAGTGTAAATCTTGTGGAACTTTGATGGCTCAAAAATTTACTGGAGACCATAGCGGTACGGGTAGTTTGACTAGACATATAAAGACACACCCTAAAGATAAAGCTAGGTTTCTTCAAATGAAAGTTGCGCAAGAAGGGACAAGTCTAGGTACTTAGGTTAACCCTAGTACCGGGTCAAGTCTAGTTCAACCGGGAATTAACACTGTTACCGTGGCATTTTATATTACGATCCAAATAAAGATCGTGAAGAATTGGAAAAAATGGTTACTGTTATGTGCTTACCCTATAGTTTTCCTTCTAACCCTCACTTTGTGCATTATATTAGAATAGTTTATAATCCTACTTATAAAGGATGGCCTCGCACAACCGTAAAGAGCAATATTTATAAATATAAACATGAATATGAACAGTATTTGCGCTATTTATTTACTCATATAAATTGTCACGTTGTTATTACTACTGATACTGGTAGAAGTGGTAATGGCTGTGATTATCTTACTGTTACCAGCAAATTTGTTTACTCAATATTCAGAGGGTGGGGTAATTTGTGAACTTGCTATTGATTTATGAGAGAAAAGTTTAAAAATATTTTTTTCCTATCCCCCCTATTTATGGTGTTGCTTCCATGTTAAATTATACTATGAAATTAGGAGGTCCTCACTTTTGGTATACAAATATTTATAATGCTTTAGCACTTTCAGATGAGGAAATGTCTACACTTGCAGATGCAAAAGCCTCAATTGAAATAAATTNTAGTTCGCAATCATCTAAAAGAACTACGGGACTAAAAGCACTTAGTGCTTGGACGGGGTTCAGGGGTTCTCACGGTGAAAATATTGATGATAGTTCACAACTAAATGAGCTTCAAGTTTATTTGTCGCAGGGACTTGAATCAGAGAATCCCGACGGCTCCTTTAATATTTTGGAATGGTGGAAGGACAAAGAAAAATACCATCCGGTTCTTTCAAGGATGGCTCGAGATATTTTAAGTATTCAAGCTTCAACAGTAGCATCAGAGAGCGCTTTCAATCAAGCGAGACTTCAAATCAGTGATCATAGAGCATCTATGAGGGAGAGCTTGGAAAAATCAGTAATCTTCAGAGATTGGATCCGTTCAGAACGAAGAAGCTTTGGGCTTGCTGAATCACAACCAGAGATAGATGAAGCTTACAAAGAAATGCTAGCAAAACTTGCAGAGGATGCTGCTTCGCCCGGAAGCGGTGATGAACAACTTCTTTTCCGCCACCACCAACAGAAATTCCTCCGAACCTTGAAGGATTTATGAAATTTGTAAGAGATAATATGTAACTTGTATTTTGGCACATCTTCATTAGCTTTTTTTTCTTTTATTGGTGGTATTAGCACCTTGTTGTGCTCATTCCATTGAGGGGAGGAAGACTAAGAAAGATATTACCATTTTTTGTTAATATCGTAATAATAAAAATTATAAGGCATTCCCTTGAATATTTCTTTACAATTTTTTTGTGTTTAAATTTGAATTACAAGATTGAAGTCACAATTATATAATATAATTTACAATAAATTGCCTTAGATAAAAAAATTTTAAAAAATAAAATAGCCTGGCCCACTTAGGCCCGTGGGCCAGCCCACTTAGCCCGGGCCCATATGGGCCAGTTACACCCACTAGGACCGTTTATCCTGGGACCGCTTGGGGCCGGCCCGCTAAAGCCCAGGACCGTTTGTCCCGGCCCATTTAGCCCATTTAGGCCCGGGCCCGGACCACAATACAACCTTACGTTCACTCCCTCACTTATGTGATCCGGGAGAGGGTTGTTGTGGACGTTAGGTGTAGCTTCCTTCGCTTTTATAACCTCAGTGTCGATCAGCATTTGAATCTTGTCTTTCAAGGTGCGACATTCCTCAATAGTATGACCCTTCATGCTTGAATAATAAGCACATGTTTTTTTAGGGTTGACCCATTGGGAAGGATTTTCCACAACAACAGCAGGAATAGGGGTGAAGTAACCTGCGGCCTTCATTCTTTCATAAAATTGGACTATGGGTTTAGAAATTGGGGTGTATTGTCTAGGAGGTCTGCGGTCAAATTTGGATGTGGCTTTGGGTATCTTTGGCGGGCGGGTAGAGGTGAATGGTAATATGTAGGTTGAGTGTTATAGTTATTGTAGGTGGTGGCAGGGTATTTTTATTTTGGGGATGAGGGTTGATACGTGGATGGATGTCTTTGGTATGTGAGGTGAGACTTAATTCTCTCGGATACCATCACGACACCCACTTCTTTCTTCTTTGAAATACCTCCTGATTGCAAAGCTTTATTTGTGGCCTGCAGCGCCTAGAAATTAGTTACCATCTCAGTCTTGATTCATTCTTATATTCTTTTCCTTAACTTGATGATGTCTGAGAACTTGTGATTTCTGATGACCATCAACCTTTCATAATATTGTGGATCTTGAGCTCTAATAAAGAACTTTTTCATTTTTTCTTCTTCAAGCGCTGGCCTTAACTTTGTGGCTTTTGACCTCCAACGAGTGGCATACTCGCGCAAGGTTTCTGTCGGCTTCTTCTTAAGGTTCTGGATATAGAAAATGTCTGGCGTGTTCTCTGTGTTGATCTTGGAATTTATCCATGAAATCTGATGTCATACTTATCCAATTTGCCCACTTCTTCGGGTTTTGATTGATATACCAAGACAAAGCATCTCCTGTAAGGCTTCACAAACAGTTTCATGCAGATTTTTTCATTCTTACCCACTACTATAAGCTTGTCGCAGTATGTTCTTAGATGTACCTTCGGATCACCAGAGCCATCGAACATTTCGAACTTTTGAGGTTTGTAACCCTATGGAAGTTCCACATCTGGCTCAATACATAGATCTTCGTAATTCAAATCTTCGACGCCTTTCTCACCTTCAACACTTTGGACCATCCATGTGAGTTTCTCGAGTTCCTCCGCCATATTTCTAATGAGTTGGTCCTTCTCAGCCGATTCAGGTATGTCTAGGGTTTGTTGTGGGGTATGAGGTAAGGTTTCTACATATATCGGATTGCTTTGATGAGTCCTTGGAACTTGGGTCTATGGGTGTCGTTGGTTGAGTTTTGTGGATCGGGAGTGGGTTGTGATGCATTTTGGGGGGTGTGATGTGTAGTGGTTTGTGGGTATTAAGTTGGATGATGGTGATGTTGTTGAGAAGTTTGCACTAGTGGTGGGTTAAGGTTCTGGGGTGGTACGGGATTATGATACTGGTGTGGAGGATTTGGAGCCATGGGTGGTGGGCTCGGGTTTTGTGTGTTTTGTGATGGTGTTTGGTTTTGGATAGTCAGGTTTTGCTGGTTGATGTAGATTTCGGACCTTCTCAAGCTCACTCTGTAGTTCTAGGATTTACTATTCCAAGAGTAATATCAACTCGTTTTGCCCCGGAATGCTTCTACCATATGAAGTTTCAACATTTTCCGCCACAACATCATTGTATTTATGGATACCACTTAAATCATCCATTATCCCTTTGCCCTTGATTTTTCTTTTTGGGTCTCTTGGTGGAGGAGGAGGTAGAGGACCTCTGGATCCAGTGTGGTATGATGATGATGCGAGTATTTGCGAACCAACCTTTGGGAATGGGAATAATCAGAAAGAAAGAAAAAGCAAAAGATAACCAAGTCAGTAAGGTGAAATAAAAGAGTTTTTCCAATATTTAAATATGTTTCACAAAGTCATGTAATAGTTTGCATCCTTACTTGGGGACCTCATTGTGCCTGAGGTAGGCCTAAGCAACACAAAGTCTTGGAGAAAATTGGTGCCCACGTTTTCTTCATTTCATTAATGCGCAAGTGAGCCAAAACAGTCTTTTAATTAATCGATAGTAATATAATAAAGTTACTAATGACACTTAACCTTATTACATTGAAATCTAATCTAATCTATAAAGAAGTAAAGAACATCATCTTCTAATCTACTTGGTACCTGAAGGACCTTCTCCATGCTTGGCTCATTTGACCCCTTCAATCATGTTTCCTAGATCGCGCATATCCAGCTTTCCACCTTCATCGTCGTCCATGCCTTGGAAATCCGAAAGTCTTTTTCTCATCTTCCCTTCTAGATCCATTAGTCCTTGTTCTAGGCATTCCAATCTTTCCATTGACTTAGTGGCAATCTCTTTCCATTCCCTTATTGCCTCAATGTTCACCTTGTGTTGCTCCAGATGTTTAGCTTCAGACTCGAACACCCTTTTGCATAGCTTCTTGTACTTTACATATGCCTCAGTCACTTCGTCTATGATCCTATCCTTCAGATTGACCCCGGGTTTGACATCCCCATCTATGTCGTCTTTCAGCCATGATAGATAGTAGTGCATATGACCGACGTGATACCTTTGTGGCTCAATAGTTTCTCCTTCCACAATGATCTTTTGGTTTCACATGTGTTGCGCTTAGAACTTGAATGGAATGACATCTCCCTTGAGATATGACTTATACTAGATCATGATGGAAATCCGAGGTATTACTTGTTTTTTTCCATCTTGTCTCATTACTCTTATAGGAGCGTAAGGGTAGACGCCTCGCAACCCGATCAGTACCAAATGAGTAGTTCCTTTTGATCTGATGATGAACTCGCTACTAGGAAACCATTCAAACATCCAATGCACTTGCTTGTCTATCAGATTGCTGAAGAAACTCACCCAACTTACAGCATTTCTAGGCTTTGCAAACTTGTATGGAATAAACGTCATTTTCTTTTGGTGTTGGTTGGATATGTAGCTATTTAGTGGCCTTCGTAGAAGCTGTTGATGATACTCACCCCTCTAAAATTGTTCTAGCAACCAGACTGGTAGTAATAGATTGCAACTCTCAAAGTGCCCAAACCTACGCTTGCACCGATGCACAGTACATCTCAGCTAAGATCATTGGAATAATAGTATAGGTCTGTCCTTTGATACCATCCATTAAGGTCCTGGAGACCATGTCTAAGTGAGTATGAATACTTCATCCTTTCATTGGAAAGATCAACAACCCCAGGGAGCAGACAATGAAAACATAAACCTGGCGATGCACCCATTCCAAAGAAGTAATAGCTAGTTCATCATGATGAAGATGATATGACTTGCTATGCCTATAATTTTTGTAAAGAAAATCAAAAGGGATGTATGATTTATTTAGACAGAGCAATCATTATTCTTCTTAAAATCCAATATTTTCATAAAACCGAGGGGAGTGCGATTCTCTGGTACTAAGCAGTCCCGGACTATCCCATGGTAACTTGGTAAAACCCCCAATTTCTTCTAGGAGAGGAGTCATTTCTATATTTCCAAATGGACAGGTCACCAAGTACTCTCCTCACATGATTCTTGTCACAAGGCACGAGGTCTTTCCACCAATCAAGTAGAAAAGGCGGGATGTTCTGGACCATATCGAACCTGGGGATTTCGTGCTTCATTTCTACAAACAAATAAAGTTAATCCTTCTCTCCCTCCAAATTCGGCTACTTATGCAATAATGATCAACACGTAGGCACATTTTCTCGAAGTAATGCATATAACATGATAGTGTCCTTTGGGTTAGGGAAATCCCGTCGGACTTTGGACAAGGTTTATCTAAGCGGTTTGTTACGTCAATAACGCTTCAACCCGTACTAGTTTTAGCATGATGCATGTACTTTTAAAATTAGAGTGGGGTTTCTAAAAGGGTCTAGACTGATACTCCCAAGTGGAAAACTTGAGAGGGAAATGCACAAGACCGTCGACTGCACTGCTAATGGACTACTATGCCGCAAATAAGCCTTTCCGATTTAAAAATGGTAATTTCTGTAAAGCGCGGACACTCATCAAGTGCCGCAATGTTGAAAGTTGGCATGAGTGGAGTATGATGCGGAGCATGCTTTATACAGGAATAATAACACATTGCTAAGTATTTTCATGATAAAGGTACATAAAAATAGTAAATAACATAGTAAAAGCGAACATGAAAAAAAGAGGAAAGAAAAGAAAGACAAAAGAGAGAAGTCAGTTTAGCTCATGAAAACGTGCGAGAACATAATAAAGCAGGTAGGGGCATAGGGATGGGAGAGTCATAATATAGCATCCTTAGGCAAGATTCAAGAGATGGAGAGAGGTCATACATGTTAAAACAAATATAGGAAAATAAGGGAAGGGATGTCCATGTCATAGAAATTTAAAACAAATAAAGGTTAATAAGGAAAGGGATGTTCATGTCATAGCCGTTTAAAACAAACAAGGAAAGTAATCCACATAAATCAAGTTCATCATGGTAAGAGCCTAAGTGTTTCCCCAACAGACTCTCCATGTTGTAGCGCCCCATTTTCTCACGAAAGTGGGTTTCACCGTGTGACAACTCTTTTAAGAAGGTGTTGAAGGAGAAGAGTCTCCACCTAATGATGTTTAAGGTGCATTAGGGCACCTATTTGCAAATAACACTGTTTGACTAGTCTTTGTCATCAAAGATCGGGTAAGGGCTCAAGATACTTCGAAGAGAAGGTGTTAGTCATTCTTCGAAGTCTACAACTGTGGGTCCTGGCCGAACTTGAAACTATGTGGAATATGTGATTAGGCTAGGTGATAAAATAAACAGTGGAAAATATAGAAGTTGAAGGGTCTCATCATAACACACGAGAGTTGGTACAAATCTTTAATGGTTACAAGGATACAACTACATTTGGTCTATGTTAGATGACTAAGTCTAAATAACGAGTATATAAGGAAAAGGGGGGTCCTATGTTTTTTAACCTAAAGGATCACCCCGTGCAACATAAATAATACTTCGCAACTCCCTTAAGGTGGGGAGTTGCTCATATTATTCAGCAGGCACAGACTATCATCTCCTTCTACCCAATTAATATGTCAAATTTGTTACCTAAAGGCGCTCTAATTCAATTCTAGATTGTACCCTATGCATACACTACCCGTCCCATACATGTGGTCCAGGAGGATTTGGACCTCTATTTTGGTGGTTCTAGACTCGACTTAGGATGCTCAAAAATGATAAAACTAACGCATTCAAAACATATAGGACCACACATAAATGCAAGAAAAGGCTCAAGTTAACCTTCACACATAAACAACAAGTTGAACGGAGGAAGATTCGGCAATAGATAGTTCTTTAAATTAAGATGCTTTATAGTCGTTATATCCTATAGGGATGGTTTCTATGTGATTCTGATTTCTAGTGTTATACAAACAACATTGTAGTTTCTGACAAATGAATTCATAGATTATGGATGCTTAAAAGCTCCTATAGGCATGATCTAAGAACTGTTCACACAATGAGACCGTAACACTGTTTGAAAGTTCGGAATTAGTGACATTGATTTATAGACATGCTTTATAGATGAGTGATGATATCCTATAGGCAAGATTTATAACAATTTGACAATTGAACCTAGTTTTATAGCACTTTATCCTTACAGACATATCATCTAGGTAGTGTAGTGTAATGAGAACAACATAAGTAGTTTGTTAATTGAGTAAAATCCTATGGTCATGATATTTAGATGAGAAACGTATTGAAGACATGTATTATCAGATCCTATAGGCATGTTGTCTAATAAATAATCAAGGCATTTGATTCCTATAGGCATGATGTATGAGAGTGCACAGTGGTAGACATGAAATCAAGTATAGCAATTACTAACATGACTGAGATAGTGTACGAGTATTAGACAAGTTAGGTGAAGTGTGTGCGATTCTTATAGACGTGGTTCATATTAGTGTGAAACAAATAGGGCATGCTAGATGTGGCAAATAGAACACATAGACCTTATATGTATGTTTTCTACCCTTCATGCAAGTATTAGAGTACCCCAGCCCCATTTTTACTAATCTTCTCATTATTCGTTATTACAAATTATTACAGATCAAATAAACAATGTAAGCAGAATAAACAGTCATAAGCCCAATAGGACAGTTATAAGCCCCACACAAAGAAATCATCCGACTTTCTGGACCTTCAATAATCTTTCTCTATGAACTAACAACGGCCCAAATCCCAAGCTCACAAGGATAATCTGAATCAAGTACCCAGGTCCAACATCACGTATATCTCGTCAAACCAGGCCCAAACGCGAAGACAATTGTCTTGCTCACCCAATAACCAATGAAAAATTGCCACAAGTAACAACCCACACAAGTTAATTACTCAAACAACTTCGGACATAGACGTGTACACGAGGTAATACTTAGGTGTTGTAGCTAAGAAACTGGACTTGTTAAACATGATATCCTAGAGGTTAATAAGCACATGAATAAGAATAAAACAAAACTCTCAAAGAGGTTTCAATAGTTATGGGTTTAAGACAAACATGGTATAGAACTGATTCAATAAGAATTCATATGTAGGGGGTTTACCAAGAGGATTTTAAGTAAGACATGCTTGAAACTAGTCCCAACGAACAATCATATAGACACAATTATATGGGGTGGCCGAGTAACAAGCAGGTATTCAATTAATTTTAAAGAAAATAGAGATGGTGCAGGTTGATCATGTATTACATCTCATAAGTTCAATTATGCATCCAGGATTACCCAAGGGCATTAGACTCAAGTAAATTTAACACTAGCATGGTAGGATGATAACAGAACAATTAAAATTTTCTTTGGGTTCCCTAAAGGTATAAACATAAGTCATCCTTGGTCTGAAAGCTTAAACAATAATGTCATGCAAGAACCCGCACGATCATTGATTAATTTTAAGGAAAGTTATCAGCTTGTAAATGTAACATAGGGAACACATTATCACAATTATTTGACACTCAAAAGAAACAGGCTAGTGGGCATATGCAAATTGACAAGCACATTCGAATTCTAGGCAGACATCAATAATCTCACGAAGGTTTGAGAAATCTAAGGTGATACAGGGATTCATGGAAGATGAAACTATGAAAAATTCAAAGTTAATATGAAAGTAATGTACAACTTAAGAAGGACATATTCATGTCAAATGCACATAATGAGAGTACACTACATATGTTGAAGCCTATCAAGTTCAAAAACTAGAGAACATAGAACTGTAGAACATCATTAAGACAATAGAATTGCAGTAAAGCATACACCAACACAGTACCAGGGATTCATGAATAGCAAGGAAAACTAAATCGTGCTTACTCATGAAAGTTCAAACGATATTGGTACACATATCACATATATCATATACAAACATAAAGGAAATAGTTAAAATTGTAAGAGTTAGGGAAACTAACCAACATCAAATATAAACAAGAAAAAGAGTTAGGAACTTAGAATAACAATGGTGATTCAGTAGCAGCAATGGTAAGAGGATAGTAAAACCCCAAATCCCTAGTGCTTCAGAGTTTAGAAGAGCCTAGAGAAGGGCTCCTATCAGTGCTTGCACCGGAGCAGGGCTAAAAATTCAACAGTTTCAGAAAATACTCAAGTGTAATAGAGTAAGTGAGTGAGTGAAAGAGGAGAATATTGAGATTAATAACAGTAATCCGGTCTGTCCAAAGGGGGAATGGGGGAGGGGTTATATAGTGGTAGAAATTGAACAAGCAAACATGGAAAACAATCAATCAAATACGAATAAGGAAAGAAAATATCACATGCAATCAATAATAGAAACGGTAAAGGGAAAATCAAAATTCAAACCCTAGTTGAGTCCAATGGTCATGAATCTGGTCAGAAATGCAAGAGTAATTCATTGTAGAGTATATATAGATGAAACATCGGCCAGATCTTCACAAAATTAAAGCCTAATCCGACCCGTCTTGAATGATAGTATTTACCAAAGTTAGGTGAATAATCTGTAACACCATGAACTCCTGCGTAGTAGCATAATAAGGCAAGAGAATCACGAAAGGATTCCATTTTGGGCCCGAATTCGGAGAGGATTTAGAGATACAACTGCTAGGGTTTGTAAAGAAGAAGAGATGAGTAGAGAGAGTAGAGGCGGCGGGGACGAGAAAATGTGGTCTGGGGTTTGGGTTATCGGGATATAAGGAGTATGTGGAATTTATTATGGGTCATTGATCATTTGAGATCAACGACCAGCATTGAAAGGGAATGGGGCGTGTTGTTTAAACGGGTCGCGACCGGGTTATTCAAAGGGGGTCGTTTGGTTTGGGCTGGGGTTTTTTTGGGCTAAGGTGTGGTGTTTGGGCTGCCAATTAATCCGAAAAATGGCATGGTTTGGGCTAGCTTTTAAAAAATAAAGAAATTAAGGAAAACACAATTAAAAAAATATCTAAATAAGTGTAAAAATATTATTTAAGAAAAGAATAATTATAAAATAATAGTTGAAGGTTTTAAACATATAAAAAGTTATTTTTACTTTGAATAAAATAATAAAATGCAATTAATTTGCCAAATATAGGCTAATATCGCAAAAAAGTGTAAATAGCACAAAAAAAGCAAATGAAAATATATAAAATGAAATAAAATATTGTAAAACATATATGTGGTTGTAAATAATAAATTTGGGTGATTAAATCATCAAAAAATAAATTAAAGGGGTAATTTATACATATTCAAGTGATTTAAATGTAAAAACAAAATAATCAATTTTAAAGCTTTAAAAACTATGGAAAATTATAGAAACACTGTATGACTCTTGTATATTGAGTAATGATGAAAAAATGAAAGTATATATATTATTTGAAAAATATGAGGGCAAAATTGGGTATCAACAGATGCCCCTCTTTACCTGGGAATGATGAAAGAGTTGTCGGGTGAAGAAAATGATGACCACTTTTGTCCGAAGTGAGTGAGGAATGATATGTTTTGAAAAAAAGTGGGTCTGAACCTGGTTCTTGAGTTCCCTACATATCCCTAGTATTAAGGGAATCAGGCCGTGTGTAGTTCTAGATCCAATGGCGAACGAAACCAATTGAATTGTTATAAGATTGGTCTTGTGTTTCGAAAAAGGATTTTTTGAGTGTGATAGTTTCGTGAGTAACGGATAATTTCAGGCGGGGTTATGAATGCAAATTGAATGTTACAGATGTACAAGGCAGATATTTGAAAAATTATAGAACAAAAGGTAATCAATTACTGACCATCGATTACATTTGAGGTGATCGAAGGATGTGAACGGAAACCAGAGCGAGAATTGCTCTTTTTTGTAGAGACAATGCTTAGTCTCGTGCAAAGAAAGGCAGTGCTTGGTCTCGTGCAAAGAAAGGCAGTGCATAGCCTTATGCAATAATGGAGACAGTGCTTAGTCTCATGCAAGAAATGCAGTGTTTAGCCTTATGCGATGATGAGGACAATGCTTAGCCCTATGCGAGAAGAGCAATGATTGAATGCGAGAGGGAGAAGTATTTATTATCTTGATACATAAAATCTCTTGACTGCGTCTGAATTGATATGTTTTGGCCATATCCTTCATCCATCTCTGCAAGTACAAGTGCTCCTCCTATCAGTACTCGGTGAACCATGTAAGGGCCTTTCCAGTTGGGTGTGAACTCGATTTTTCTTCATCCTGATGTGGGAAGATACGTATCAGTACCAATTTCCCCGGTGTGAATTGTCTTGACCTAACCTTTTTTTTGAAAACTCTTGCCACTCTATTCTGGTAGAGTTGACCGTGATACACCGCATTCATTCTTTTACCATCAATGAGAGCTAGTTGTTCATACCATTTCCGTACCCATTTTGTGTCATCGATCTAGGCTTCTTGTACGATTATTAAGGAAGGGATCTCTACTTCAGCGGGAATAACGACTTCAGTACTATAAACTAGTAGATAGAGAGTTTCCCCAGTTGATCTATAAATTGTGGTTAGATACCCGAGTAAAGAAAATGTTAGCTTTTCGTGTCATTGTTTGTAGTTTTCCACCATTTTCCTAAATATCTTCTTGATGTTATTATTGGCGGCTTCTACAACTCCATTCATTTGTGGCCGGTATGTTGTGGAATTTCGATGCTTGATCTTGAATGTTTCACACATGGCTTTTATCAGATCACTGTTGAGATAGGCGTCATTGTTAGTGATGATTGATTTAGGTACTCCAAATCGACAGACAATGTGATCCCGGACAAAATCTGCTACAACTATCTTTGTCACAACCTTATAGGACACGACTTCAACCCATTTTTTGAAGTAGTATATAGCCACAAAAATGAACCTATGTCTATTTGAAGCAGCGGGTTTGATTCGTCTGATGACATCCATGCCCTAAGCAGAGAAAGGTCAAGGTGAACTCGTTGCATTGAGTTCGATGGGCGGTACTCGTATCATATCAACATGTAACTAGCATTGGTGACACTTTTGAACATATTTGATGCAGTCTGTTTCCGTAGTCATCCAAAAATACCCTGCTCTTAATATCTTCTTGGCCAAAAAGAAGCCGTTCATGTGGGGTCCATAGGTTCCGGCATGTATTTTTTCGAGCAATCTAGATGCCTCCTTGGCATCGACACATCGCAGTAATCCCAAGTCAGGAGTTCTCATATATAGAATTCCTCCGCTTTGAATGAAATGATTGGCCAATCTTCGGAGCGTGCGCTCCTGGGTGTGTGCAGAGTTCTCTGTATATTCTCCTTTTCCAAGTATTCCTTTATGTCATGGAACCACGAATTTCCGTCAAACTCTTCTTCAACATGAGCACAATAAGTAGGCGGCTTATGAATTCCTATTGAGATAGGATCGATAAAATTCTTGTCTGGATATTGTATCATGGAAGACAAGGTGGAAAGTGCTTCTGCAAATTCATTCTGAATCCTTGGGACATGCTTGAATTCTATCTTTATGATCCTCTTGATCAGTTCTTGTACACAATGCAAGTAATGCAATATTTTGGTATTCTTAGTAGCCCATTCTCTGAGAACCTGGTGTACGAATAGATCTGAATCTCCGATTACAAGAAGCTCCTGAATTTTCATGTCAACGTCTAACCTGAGTCCTAAGATGCATGCCTCGTATTCTGCAATACTGTTGGTGCACGGGAACCTACATTTTCTGGATATCGGGTAATGTTGACCGGTTTGTGATACTAAGACGACTCTAATGCCTACTTCCTTGAAGTGTGCTGCTCCGTCGTATGCTTCGATAATATCTTCACTTACAAACAACACCTCCTCTTCGGGAAAATATGTCTTCAATGGTTCATATTCTCCGTCTATAGGGTTCTCTGCCAAGTGATCGACTAAGTCTCTGTAACGACCCGGCCGGTCGCTTTGAGAGTTATAGCCACGATCCCCTGTTTACTGTTTCCCTCGTATCTCTTTTTGCTTATATGTCTTGCCGGGAGGTGTTGGGTAGTGGTTTCAGAGTGTTTTGGGATACTTAGTCCCTGAACGGAAGCTTAAGTCTTAGGATTTTGTCCGTAGTCAGAATTATGTTAAGACGACTCTAGAATGGAGTTTCGTCGGTTTTGTCAGCTCCATTGAGTGATTTAAGACTTAGGGGCGTGTCAGGATTGTGTTTTGGAGGTCAGTAGATCATTTAGGCTTGAAATGGCGAAAGTCGAATTTTTGGAGATTTTGACCGGTAGTGGACTTTTTTATATAGGGATCGAATTCCAATTCCGGAAGTTGGAGTAGGTCTGTAAGGTTGAATATGATTTGTGTCCAAAATTTGGGGTCAATCCAACGTTGTTCGATAGGTTTCGACATCGGTTGTAGAAATTGGAAGTTTCAAGTTTATTAAGTTTGAATCGGAGGGTGATTTGTGTTTTTAGCATTGTTTGATATGATTCGAGGGCCGGACTAAGTTCGTATGGTGTATTAGGACCGGTTGGTATGTTTGGTTGAGGTTCCGCGGGCCTCGGGTGTATTTCGGATGCTTATCGGACCATTTCGGACTTTGGAAGATTTGTAGAATTGCTGGTGTTCTCCAGTTCTGGTTTCCTTCTTCATGTTCGCCGGGGGGGGGGTTCTCGCAT